>VKOC01022406.1:0-33556 GCA_009364415.1 Spea multiplicata | reverse complement strand
AACCCCTTTGTGACAAAGGCTGATTCTATTTTTTGTACCCGTCGTGACAATGGCTGTTTTATCGTTTCTGCGGTGTTTGTGTTTAGCTGTAATTTTCTCTTAACCCATTTACTAAACCCACACAAGTTATATATTGTTTTTTTTCAGGACAAGAAGGGCTTTCTTCAGACACCAAAATTTTTTTCATATGATGTAATTTCCTATAATAAAAATATTAAAATATGACGAAAAATTGAAAAAAAAACACATTTTCTCACTTTTATTTGAAAAATCTTTTATTCATCATAAAAAACTACTGAAAAAACCTGCTAAATAGATTCTACTATTTGTCCCGAGTTTAGAAATACCCAATGTTTTTATGTTTTTTTGCTTTCTTCTACACGTTATGGGGCAATAAGTACAAGTAGCGTTTTGCTAATTCAAAACCATTTTTCTCTGAATCTGGTAATTCTGTCTCCATGTGGTATTTGGGGCATCTTTGAAGCCAGCAAATTAAATTTACCCCACCAAACCATATATTTTTGAAAACTAGACACCCCAGGGTATTTTAGATGCTGATAGTTTAACCCTTTCCATGCACTAATCCTACCACCAACCCTTGTCAAAGTTTGTGATAGTAATTGTTTTTGGTGTTTTTTTCACATACTTTGTACTTCAGCTCCTGGTATGCTGTTGCTGTCACACAACACCCCGATATGTGTTCAGCAACATCTCCTGAGTACATTGATACCCCACATGCATGGGTTTGTCAGATTGTTTGGGGGCAAAAGGGCCACATTTGGAACATGCCTCCTCAGCCGTATACCGCTGCATGGTAACAATTGCAGCAAAAATAGTGGGGAAGGAAAGGGTTAATGGTTCTAATAAAAATAAAAAAAAACCTAAAAAAATGTAAAAAAGTAAAAAAAAAGTAAAAAAAAAAACCCCAAAAAACAATTGCCACTATGCAAGATCACTGTTTATGCAGTGATCAATGGCAATGAAGGGGTTAATATTAAATGGGTGGCTCTTATAAGAGCCTTTGGATCAATATATATATATATTTTATTGAGTATACACACTGATCTGTCTCTCTCCCTCACTAGAAGCAAGTGAAGGAGGGAGGCAGATCCAATACTGATCAAAGGTAATGTTTAGAAAACATTGCCTTTGATTTAGCAAATAATGATCACTCTTATGAGTGATCTGACCACTAGGGGTGTTATTCACTGGATGTCCATGACATCCAGCAACACCCCCCCCGATGATGTCAGCAGGCTCCGCCCCCCGGCTTGATGGGCGCCGCCATCTTGAAACACCGCGTGTGTTTCGAAGACACCGGCACCGGGAAGGTAAGTTAAAAGCATTTAGGAAGCGATCGCGAGTCGCTTCCTTTGCTAAACAGGTGTTGCAAAGATGCCTCGATACTGAGGCATCTTAGCAACACCAGCTAAGCAAAGGAAGCGACTCGCGATCGCTTCCTAAACCCGTTTTTCGGTGGGCGCAGAAAGCGAACGCGTTGATGTAATGCCTCGACGTCAAGGCATTCAGCAACACTGCGATCAGCATCAGGGGCCATGGGCTTCAACATCCGTTTTAAAAGAGTTTAGGAGGCGATCAGCGATCAACGATCACCTCCTAAACTTCACAAGGCATTCTCTGACACCGAACTCCTACCCCAGGAAGCGCCGTGCCTCCTCGGATTGCGGTCACAGCCACCACTGTGAGTGATTTTGCCACTCGCAAGATAGTCCCGGCCTTTATAAAAAAAATATTGGAGTTGAAAAGAGTTCTCAGGAGGGTCTCTCCAGAAAATCATTCAACCATGCAAGTCAATGGAGCCCAGCTTTCTGATCACAATGTGATTAGTAAAATGTGTGCATGCAACGAGTTAAAATTCTAGCATTTGAAATACCCTGGGGTGTCCAGTTTTATAGGGCACAAAGAAATAGCCGAGCTCAAATATGTACTAAATAGGGTGTGGGCAGTGGATCACCAAATGCCAAAGTTCAACTTTGAAAAATGTGCATGCCCCAAATGTGGCCCTTTTGCCTCCAAACAGCCAGGCAAATCCATTCACGTGGGGTATCTCTGTACTCAGGAGATGTTGCTGAATACATATTGGTGTTTTATAACAGTGAAATATATACCAGGACCTGTTAATTCATATCTAGGTTGAACTTGATGGACTTTGGTCTTTCTTCAACCTTATGAACTATGTTATGAACTATATCTGAAGTATAACGTGTGTGAAAAAAAATGCAAAAAAATGACTACCACAAAGTTTGACAAAGACTGGGGGTAGAATTAGTGCATGGAAAGAGTTAAAATATTTGAAATACTCTGGGGTGTCTGGTTTTCAAAAATATATGATTTAATTTTTCAGTCATATTCTCAGATTTTTCTACTTGCATTATTAAAAACAGTGAGCCATTTTAAAGAGTATTTTTAGAGTAAAGTGTTAAGTGTAGAGCAATGACACTCGATCATTGTTATACATTTAACCTTTGAACCACAATTGTTCTATAGAGAAATAAGATTTTCTACTAAATAATGCAGTTTTAACAAAGGACTCATTATTAACATCAAGTGGAATGCCCCTGATGATTGGACCATTATAATTGGTGCTATGGTATTAAGAATGCTTTTCAAAGTTTGCAACAGAATCAGTTTTTACATAACCCCTTGCTTTCTTATATCACATTGTCACTGAACAACTATATCCAACAAACCTGATTTATTTGGCTGCATTATATAGACTCTTTATCCATAAACACCAATGCCCCAAATTTGGGGTGGTCGCAATGGAAAACAATGGAATATGACCATGTTTTTTTTATATAGATATGTTTTTTTATTCTGATTTAAAAACCATCTGTTTAAAAGAAACAGTATTTGCACATTCATTTCAGGGTACTTTCATCTGTTGATGATGAGGATAATATATTTATAATGATTTATATAAATGTGATATGCAGTAATAATTGCACCCCCTTTGCTCTTACACCCCTAGATAATCCCTTGTGCAAGATGTGCTTCTTCCATATATTGACATAGGGCACAGTGTCACCAAAAGTGACTCTTCCGGTGCCTACAAACTCAAACTCCAAATAGTAATAAAGTGCTGTAACGGGTTCACCAAGAGAGCTGTAGTAACTCCCAGAGATCACCCACATGTATCCTCCTGTCGTCCCCGGAATCACTTCCAGCACCAGTCAGCATGCGCACCTTGGAACCCTGCTATGTGTACCCAATAACTACCTTGAACTGAGTACAGCAGGAATGAACAGTTTATTGTTATAAAACATAGACTGATATAGCCACAGAACTTAATCAACATAAATCAACATTGATAAACAGGTACATGTAGATAACCCAACCTTTAATCCCATTTAGCTACTGAATATCCCCCTGGTAGCCATCCTGTTAATGGGATTAGTTTAAACAATGGAGTTCCTGCCTGTTTGGCAGCCAGGCTGGAGCCATCTCTGAGTACCTTGGGCCCCTGTATGACAGGTCATTCTGTCACAAGTGCACTTTATTTTGCAATATTGTTAGGGTATCTTATAAAAAAAACAGGATACAATAGTGAAATATGTACAATAGAACGCAGGGGCGTTCACTGCGACTTCGAGGTGCGCGCCGTTGTGGCCCAGCTGGTCGTGGGCTGGCAGACACAATTTCAAAAGCGGCCGCCTGGAGCAGATTCAAAAGCAGGCGTCGTGCGGCTTGTAAGGCTGTTTAGCTTGGTCACTAGTGAAGTTCTAAAGCAGGACCAAGGCATGCAAGGCCTGTGCTGTGGTGCCGTTGCGCTATTGTGGAACCGTCTTTTTAAGACTAACGTGACAGGCAGAGGATTTGATCAACGTCGCGAGGACAGCGGGGAAAAACCCACAGAATGTAGTATTTACTAAAAATAGGTGGTTATAGGAAGTGGATCCATATTAAAGGGGGGGGTGGAACAAAAAGTAATACGTAATAGACAAAGGGGTGGATGGGTTTTACATTACAAAATTAATAGGGGGTGGCGCTTGGGGGTAATACACATGGCAGTGGGGGCATCAATAGGTTGGTTGGGCATCACATTAGCCAATACAAAAAGGATGGGGGCATCAATACACAAGGGAGAGGATTGGCTGGGGCTTCACATGAATCAATCTACAAGGGTGTGGGGGCATAAATGCACAAAGGGGGGCAATACACAAGGTTGTGTGGGGACACATTAATCAATACTAAAGGGGGCCAGGCTAAGGCAACAATACACAAGAGGGCAAAAATACAAAGGGGCCGTTCACGACAAAGCAGTGTAGAAAAGAACACTTTCTTGCTTCAGTGCGACAGAGCCTGTCCTGGTGTGTGCGTTTGGGTATCACAGCATGTCCTGGTGTGTGTGTTTGGGGGTTGGTGTTGCACAGCCTGTCCTGATGTATATTTGGTTGTCTTTTTCCTGGCAGTTTACTTACTGTAGGTATAAATAGAACTATTTCATTTTTACTTATCCAGAGATAAAACGCCCTCCTGAATTTGTAGTCACTTTAGAGGACAAAACTTTCTTGTTCCAGAAATCAGTGAGATGAAAAGTAAAGGTTTTGTGTTATTTACTTTCAGGGCCGGCCCTACAATGGAGCCGACTGGGGCAATTGCCCCAGGTGGCACTTTTGAAGGGGCGGCACCCTGCCGCCCCAAGCGCTTTTTTTGTAAGCGGAGGAGAGAGAGGGGCGCCGAGTGGATTTCGCTTACCCGCTTGGCTCCCCTCTCTCTCTCCTCTGCGGCAAGTCTCCCTGTTCAGTCTCGATGCCGGCTTGTAATGCTGAGCGCCGGAAGTGAGGTAAGTACCTTTAAACAGGGGGGGTTAGGGTAGATAATGGCGTCCGGTATCGGTGTGGGGAGGGTGGCGGCATTTTAAACTTCGCCCCAGGCGGGATTAAGTCTGGGGCCGGCCCAATTTACTTTGTTTCAATCTGCATATTTGATTAAAACGGATCAGTGGCACTACATTGTGACTTCAGGCATCCCGTGTATTATGACTCTTTTATTGTACTGATTGCTCTCAATCCCATCACGTAAAATTCGATCCTGTATTATCTGCCAAGCACTGATGTTCTCTTTATCCAGCAAACATCAATGCCGATGATTTACGATTCTGTCTATTTTATTTATTTCTATAAAATGGCCACCAAAATCCTCAGCACCAGGCACATGATGCTCTTATCAACTCAACATGTGCATCAGCCAATTTAAATCCAGCTTGTACCTACAGGTACACACTTGTGTAACTACCTATACCAGAGCTCTGTGTTGTTTGTTCTGGGTTGATGTATCTGCTTAAATACTGTTTTGTATCGCATTTTTGGTCTTCAAGAAGTGCCTGTTTTTTTATATTCCAATACCTCAACCAATGTATGTTGTAATAAAGTGTTAACTTTACTAAAAACACAAGAAATCATGTAGCCTTAGAATCTTGATACTTATCAGTAATAAGCCTCTGTTTGAAATCCTATTTAAGGTCCATCATCTGCCCTGTCCGCAAACATGTGACCTACCTGTTCTGTCTAAAACCTAGAAACATAAACTTTGATGGAAGGTAAAAACTAATCACCTCATCTAGTTTACTTTTCTTGCTGTATTCTGATTGTGTGCTGACATCTTTACTGCCAATATGGCTTTAATCCCAATTTTGTATAACAATATTTGTATTTTAGCAAAGCCTTCAGTGGTGAAGTATAATTTTATGTTTCAGAGGTTTCCAATTTCTATAACAAAATGCAACTGTTGTGTTCTTAAAACTGAGTTCTCAGTGCTGCTGAGTCTGCAACTGTTCTCTACCACCAACACACTTATCTTTTTATTACATGTCAGTCGATAGGTAAAGCTGGTTAAACAAATTGCAGTGATACTGTTATGAATGCCTCTAAGCTAGATTCTATACTGAAAGAGCTACAATCATCTCCCTCAAATTGAGATATGTTAAGATACTTATTAATTGAAATGCATTATATTACCATGCTATGATCTATTTTTATCTTTTTCTAATAATAACTTTTCATCATTTAAACCCTTTGGAACAAAAAAATCAATGCCTTCACTTTCTTTGGTGATTTTACAAGTTATCTTATATATCTAAAACAGAAGATTATGACAGCAATAATAAATTACATTCAAGTGTTAACTCAACTGACTAGACTCACATCAGTATCATGCCCTTGCAAGGCTGGACGATGCGGAATCAAGATTCGCCAATCTGCAAGTTCTTTGTAAGGGCATGCAAGTGCCTGTGACTTGACAATTTGGCATGCAAGTACCTAGTTGGCTGAGGTGGAAGTAATTAAAAATTACACATGGGGGCATCTTTGCCCTTCCACCCTGCACCCCTACCCATTTGGATGAGGGGGTTAATAATAATAATAATAATAATAATAATAATAGTAATAAAAAATCCTTTATGCACCACACACTCTCTCCCATCTCTGCATCTTTATTTGCGACAGAATTTTTTTTTGTCTGGCTTTTTTGAAAACTTTTATTGCTTGAGTGATCCCTTTCATTGTGAGGACCATTAAAAGGGTTTTTAATTTTACAGACACTCAAAGGGTGCTTCGATGGACAGTTAAGTTATTTTTTCTGTGCTTAGGGTCATTGTCATTCTGGAAAGTCCACAAGCTTCCCATGCGCAGCTTTTGTGCTGAAGCTTGCTAATTGTCTGCCAGTATTCTGATAACATGCTGCATTCATCTTGCCATCAATCTTCACAAGATGCCCCGTGCCTTTACAGCTCACACTCCCCCAAAACACCAGGGAGCCACCACCATGCTTCACAGTGGGTATTCTTTTTGATATAGGCCTTGTTGACCCTACTCCAAACATTGCGCTTATGGTTGTGACCATAAAGCTCTATTTCGGTCTTGTCACTCCAAATTACAGTGTGCCAGAAGCTGTGAGACATGTCAAAGTGTTTTCGGGCTTTTTTTATGGTATTGGCACAGTAAAGGCTTCTTTCTGGCAACTCATCACGCAGCTCAGTTTTGTTCAAGTATCATCGTATTATTTTCCTTAAAACAACCACACCATCTTACCTGTTGGTTTTTCTTTGTATACTGAATAGTTTTTCTGGCAATTGGCTTGGTATCAAGAGATCCACAAATTTTCCACTTCTTAATAAATCACTGAACAGTACTGACTGTCATTTTCAAGGCTTTGGATAACTTTTTATATCCTTTTGCACCTTGTATAAAGTTTCATTACCTTGTTACGCAGGTCTTTTGACAGTTCTTTTCTGGCCAAAATTAAGAAAGGAATATCTAAACTCAAATTGGGTAATGCCCTGGGCCCAGACGGCTACACTGCTATCTTCTACCAGAAATTGGATGAAATTATAGCTCCAATACTGTTAAGGCTTAAGCACCATAGGGGAGCACCCTAGAAAAATGTTCTCCAAATTTAAAACCCGGGAAAGATCCATCCAGAATTCCAAATTATAGACCCATTTCCTTGGATGTTAAATTATTCTCCAAAATACTGGCCGATAGATTTAACGAAGTTATCCCAGAACTGGTCCATAAAGACCAGGTGGGATTTGTCCAGGGTAGGAGCACGGCGGTTAATATTCGCAAGGTTTTTAACTTGAAACATCAACAGGAGCCCAGTCGTAGCAGGGCTGCCTTTCTGGCCTTAGATCAGGATTCGATCGGGTAGACTGGTGTTTCCTAGACTAGGTTCTACAGGTATTCAGAATTAATGGAAGATTTAGGGATTATACAATGCTTCTCTACTCAAACTCAAGTGCTAAAGTAATAGGTCCAATGCTGGAGTCTGAGCAGTGGTGTATTTTGGTTTTGTGCTGCCCTAGGCATGACTAAACTCGGGCACCCCCTAATCTAAAATTGGCCCACCCCTAACCATAACTTCCCCTACATTAACTCCAAAGATCCCATTAACCATAACTGCCCCTAAATTAACTGCTAAACCCCCATTAACATATTGCCCTGAATTAAGCCTTAACAAACCCATCACCAATAGCTGCCCTAGACCTATTTAACCATAACTACCACTAAATTAACCCTAAATCACCCATTAACCATAACTGCCCCTAATTAACCCTAAACACTCCAACCACATAATGGCCTAAATTAAGCTTAACAGACCGGCCATCAACCATATGCTGCCCCTAAAGACGCTATTAACCATAACTGCCTGCCTAATTAACCCTATAACACGCTTAAACGCATATGCCCAAGATTAAACCCTAATCCCCATTAACATTGGCACTAATTGTACCCCTTAACACCCATCAACCAGCTTGCCCCAAAGGATCCTGATTTAACCCATAACTGCCTCCCTTGAATTAACCCTAAACACCCCATCTAACTCATAACTGCCCCTAAATTAACTCCTAGCACCCCCGAGTTAACCATAAAGGGCCCTAAATTTAGCCTGGTTAAACCGCCATCAACTCATAGCTGCCCTACAGTACCCTTATTAAACGCATAAACATGCCCCTAAATTAACCGAAACACCCCATTAACCTAACTTTCAGCAGCCCAAATATTAATTTTATACTTACCGTTAGATGATTTGCTGAGCAGTGAGGACACTATAAGGAGCGGGGCCAATCAGTGTGACTGCAGGGAGGAACTGGGAAATAGTAACTGCTGTGGAGGCATTCAATGGGCGTTTGGGGCAGCATTTTTTTAGGCCCTCCTGAAATGTGCTGCCCAAGGCAGTTGCCTTGTCTGCCTCACGGCAGATACAGCACTGAGTTTAAGCAATTAAGTATTAAAAAATGAGACACACCAGG
The DNA here is from genome assembly GCA_009364415.1 of Spea multiplicata. Taxonomy (NCBI): domain Eukaryota; kingdom Metazoa; phylum Chordata; class Amphibia; order Anura; family Pelobatidae; genus Spea; species Spea multiplicata. The sequence goes on along the minus strand of VKOC01022406.1, from coordinate 24,783 downwards.
GGTGCCCATTGGCCCCACTACTATATATTTTATCTATGGAACCTTTGGAAGAAATGATCCGACAGTCCAAAGAAGTAACGGGTATAATGGTTGGCAAACAAGAATATAAGATTACATTGTACACTGATGATGTCCTTCTTTCTCTGACTAGTCCACTCATCTCTATCCAGGCACTGCTACAGATCATTGAGGAATATAGTATTTACTTCAACTATAAATTAAATTAAACTAAAACACAAACGTTAACCCTAGGTCTCGTAGAGCGAGATATAGATGAACTATATTCCAAGTTTAATTTAATTGGCCCAACAATAAATTGGAATACTTAGGCATCAAGATAACACATAAAACTGAAATTATGATAGATACCAATTATGCTGAATTACTTGGAAAAATTAGGGGGAACTTGGTGGCCTGGAGAAATCTTGAGTTGTCTTGTCTGGGAAGAATAGATTTGGTTAAGATGTATTTCATCCAGAAGATACTTTACCTCTTAAGATTAATTCAATTTAGAATTAACCTGGGAATTATCTGACAGCTCCAGAGAACAATTATGGAATATCTATGCTTAAATAAAAAAATAAATACTAACAAAAACACTCCTACATGATGCATGTATGAATACCCATTTTATTGTCTTGGGATAGGAGGGAGTGAGAGGAACCACTATGGCTAAAGTTGGAGGAAATACTGTATTTGCTCGATTATAAGATGATCCTGATTATAAGATGACCCCCCAAAATCTGAATATTAATTTAGGAAAAGCTTGGCTGAAATTAGGAAAATGATCCCAAGCACACCAGGGAATCTTCAACTGAATGGCTGAAAAAGAATGGTCCAGTCCTAACCTCAATCTGATTGAAATGCTGTGGCAGCACCTTAAGAGAGCTGTGCATAAACAAATTCCCGCAAACCTCAATGAACTGAAACAACAATGTAAAGAAGAGTGAAGACACCATTCCTCCATGACGATGTAAGAGACTGATAAAGTTGTCTCCATTTTGGCATATTGTTGTTGAATAAATCATGACACAGTGTAATATGTCATGTGTTTACCTAATTTTTAGACATTTTTTTAGAATCTAGTTTAGAGCAAACAAAAATGCAAATAGAAATTTGAAAGGAATATAGACATGACAATGATTGAGTTTTAAAGTGATAAACACACATCCATTTACTGAACTATCTCTCACAGGGACTTCATTTCACCGCCAGTGCAAAGGAAATCCAAGAAACATCTAACATCATTCACCTGCAAAAGTAACTGTGTAGTATATCTGATACAAAGAAACGCCCCAGTATAAAATATTTAGGTAAGACCAAGCAACCCATGCACTAGGTTAGTCAGCGCTTTTCAATGTCAAACATGTTCAGTTTAAATGACAGCTTCAGTAGCACATTTAATAAAAAAACTTGAGAATTTAAAAATATCAATAAAGCAAGATAATGTTTTTGTTTTCTTTTTTAGCCATAATGATCATTTCTAATCACATCTTCCTCAGACTCTTAATATGTTCAGCACTGAACATGAGTTTACTTGTCCTATGCCTCTGTCTGTGGATCCATTCTTACTGTGAATGATCACATTAATACTCACTGTCTCTTTCTATTCATGTTATGCTTGCTATACGTTTGTTATACATATGTTTGCTATACATAACAGCTAAGATTAGGTTTACATTTGTTGTAGTATTTGATAAACAAGGCACCAACAAAGTATGAAGAACTATGTGTTACTTCCATATCAGAGGTGCCAATTCATTAAGGTTAATGGTCAGAATCAGCTCATAAGTAAAATAATTGTGCTGAGTTCTACTTGCTACACAATCCCAATTGTGTCATTTAGTGCACAGGGGTTGAATGCTAATTTTGCACTATTGAGCCTTTTCTTAGACCTAATGTAAATTAATAGATATATATATTATGATGTAGAATGTACTGTCCATCTGTTGTGTTTATTGCTCCTTTTACCTAAATTCCTTTCATTATTTATTTTCATTATAGCATTGCTCATGTGATTTCTTTAATCCTATTAATCTATCTGACAGCTTTACTATGGCTGCTGAAACTTCTACTGCTACTAGCCTTTCAGTTAATTAGTATTTTTATGCATTTCATGTTTTCTTCAACCTTTCAAAGTGAAACAATACTTTACTGTTTGTGTGCCTCTAAGAAATAAATATAAAACAGAATTTTTAGAATTCTGTCATATCTCTCCTCATGTCCTGACAAATTTAAAGTTATTACTAAAAATCTGATTAGTTTCTAAATAACTTGCCAATAGTTAATTAAACATTGTGTCCTTGATTCTTTGTTTTCTTCTTTGTATTATGTAGAATATGATTTTTGTGTTCACTGGATATATCTACTTCCTGTTAGTGAAAAAGCATCTATCAACTCAATATTGATTTTTTTATTTTTATATTATTAAGTTTTTATATTGTTTACTAAAAGACAGATTCAGTAAATTGGACTGCAAAACTTTGCCTACTTTTGCCTGTTTAACACTTATTTTAGAAAGACCAGTAGAACTGTAATTATTGTATTTTCCAAGTGTACCAAATTCAGATGTCTTATGGGAATCTTTAAAGAAGAATATATTTTTACAATTTATTCACTTGTTTAGGCACAATTTATCCATTCTCAATTAAAGAAAATTCAACAACAAGTATATAATCAATGCAAGCGTTGGTACTTGTTATTGTGTTGTAAGTTATACTGCAAGAATGCTTGTGTTGTTGTGCTTTTATTGTAGACTTTGTCATGTCTAGCCATGATTAACACAAATCTCAAAATTATATTGCAAATGTCATGGGCATAAACATAGAGCTGACAGTATATATATATGTCTGCTGCTCCCAGAACTAATAGTAATACTAGTTTGCTAATGAAAATTGTTTTTTAACTTGGAAGCTTTGTGTGGCCAGATATTTCCACAAGGTTTGCATTGTTCTATAAGTGGGATCTGGTTGATCTATTCATGAGCCATCCAAGGAGTTTGCATTAATCAACAAAACATGAAAGCTGGCTATTTCTGAGATATTCCTTTTTAGCGGAGACGTTTCCCCTAAAGCCTGATCAGTTACAAGTCACTCATAATGTAACTCTCAAATATATTTGGAACACAACTGAGAGGAAGTGGAAAATGATGAACTACAGACGCAATTCAAATCATAGGAGAGTTCCTGAAAGAGCAGAAACACAATTTTAAAAGGGTTTTAATAGACTTAACAATAATCTGTTGGAAGCAATTGTTTTATACAGACTATTCAGACTAAGCATACTAGTGGTAGCAACATATTAATTAATACTAGTCTCTTGCCATGATTATGCTAAAAATATTTTATTGTAACATACATTTCAAGTGTAGATGTTATAATTAAAATGAATATTAACTATAAAACAATATGATATATTTTTTAAAAAATACAGATTTATATAACGTATGTATATCCATAAATCTGTTATTAAATTTACGGATAGAGCATCAAAGAGTCTATAGCACTGTTACTGTAGGCAAAAATGACAATGACAATGACATTAAAGATGACAAAAATAAAAACTGACAGTAAAACTGACATTTGTCAAAAACTACTGGTACAGAATGAGAAGAGGACCCTGTTCTTGCAATCTTATCATTTGTTACTCAAAAGTATGATAATTCTTACTGAGTTGCTTTATCCAATTTGTAGTCAATCAATAGGATATTCTTGGACTCAGCAATCATTTGTTCCAGTTAAGAAGATCACGATTCTTACATGAAAATGTTTCATTCTCGAACACTACAAACTATAGCACAAAATCCACTCGTCACCCTCTCCTTTCTACTGTTAGGAGTAGGATATAAAGCAGTATTAGGCCAAGTTAAAATGCAGATGTTAATTGAAGGTGGTTCATTTTTTATGGGCCAACATAAAAATATGTTTAGCTTAGCTTTCAAGACCTTTTTAGATAGAAGAAAGAGAAAGACCATTCCCGGAAGGTTCCCAAGTATGACAACTGGCCATGGGCGTAGGAACCCCTAAAAATCTGGGGGGACAGCATTTCCCCCCATCAGATCCCCACTTTCTCCCCATCTCTCACACTATCTACCCCCTCTCCCCCCTTTCTTACTATCTACTCCCTGCCTACCCTCCATTCTCACACTATCTACCCTCTCCCTACCCCTTCTCACTAGCTACTCTCTCCCTCGCCCCCTTCTCACTAGCTACCCTCTCCTACCCCCCTTCTCACTAGCTACCCTCTCCCTACCCCCCCTCTCACTAGCTAACCCTCGGCTGACTACCTCTCCCTACCCCCCTTCTCACTAGCTACGCTCTCCTACCCTTTCTCACTAGCTACCCTCTCCCTACCCCCCCTTTCTCACTGTCTACCCCAGGGGTGTCCAAGTTTTTTCTGCAGTGGGCCACTTCATCAGAATTGTATACGTGCACGGGCCGTACTCATTTTTCACTGTGAGAAAATGGCCTTTAATAAAATATGCAGATTAAAATAAAGTAATTGACACAAAACCTTTACTTTTCTTCTCACTGATTTCTGGGACTAGAAAGTTTTGTGACTACAGAATCCAGAATTGCTAACAGCAATCACACTCCTATCACACGCAGACAGCCAGTACATGCTGGTACAGGGTGGCTGTAAGTGATGTGCAGACCCCATATTGCTGTCAGCATCCATAGACAAGGGGGGCAGCTAGCTAGGTTTCAGCATGTACTGGCTGACTTGGCATGATAGGAGTGTGATTGCTAACAGCAATCACAGTCCCATCATGCCTAGGTTCCAGCACTTACACATCCATGCTATCACACACACACTCATTCATTCATTCATTCATTCATATACTCATTCATTCACAGATTAATTCCCTCAATCATGCATACTGATTCAAAGACCCTCCCCACCCCCTTACCTGCACTGCAACTCCTCGATGCCGCTCACAGACTTCAGCAGGCGGCGCGGCCTCCCTCTGCGTCCTCTGGTACTGCACAGAGGAACCGAAATGTGATGTCACGTGAACTCTGCTGGGTTCTGCTTCCTCTGTGCCGTACAGAAGACCCTCCCACAGGTAAGTAGCAGGGCTCAAGATGCGGACCCCGTAAGATCGGTTGCCCTGGCTCGCGGGCCGCATTTGCTGCGTTTCTATTGGGGGGGTTCCTACGGCCCTGGGGCGGGATTTCTTCATTATCGGTCTCCCCGCATGAGTTACTGGGGGGGATCTGCCCCCCCCGTCCCCATATTGATACAAATCTACATAAGCCAGTCCATCACTTACATTGTATTAAGTTAATATTTACCTGGACAGTCATGGAAAAAGATGAAAGTGCTGGGTCCAGTAAAATACGGGGCTGGTGACCATGTTAGGCTGTCATGCAGATGGGTGTGACAGCCTTTTGGACAACTGAAAGCAGCTGATTGATTGCCACAGGACGGGCTCTAAAACACATTTGGGGGGGTGCATGTGGAGGGAGATATAACATTCAGTATGGGTGGGGGAGAGAGGTGACATGCCATGTATGCTCACTCTGACACACAAGAGGAAAAACTCTAGTATTTAGGTGTGCATATGCTGAAGATTTGCATACACTAGAGATAATCCTTCCTTTCCTTATTGTTTTTATCTCCCTCTTTACTACTCTTTTCTCGTCTACTTTTACACTAGTCCAAATGGACACAAGCAATATTAAATAAAATGAACTTAACAAGCTTTTGAATAATAATAAGAATGATAATGAAAGTTCATCATTACACTAGCATACAAATGGCATCATTATACTGGCATTCACCAAAGTTTTCAAAGCTGCATGTTTAAACAAATGTGTTTCTTTTGCACAGTCTTGTCTGAAATTTTTAGGCTCTGTAGCTTTGCTTACAAAGTACTCATTTGGATCCTGGTTGTCATAGTATTGTGACAGCTTTGGAGGGTGATTCGTTTATATTGATATGGCTGTATATGTTTGATAGAATCACTGGTAAGATCTAACCTTGAAGCAAAAAAGAGTACATGTGATTTGTAATAGTATAGCTACCACGAAAAATAACATCTTATGATGCTTTGATTTTTACCAAAGTTATTACAATAAACAAGCAGGATTAATAAAACATATTAGTATTTTAGTATGAGTAATTGTGTTCTATATTTCACATGAATATTAGTTAAAAGAGGAAAATTTAACAAAAAATAAAGAACTGAAGACAAAAGATGAGAATAAATGAGAATAAAAGTTTCACCGACGACCTGATATGGTACACCAGTACGAAATATACGCAGGCATATATATATATATATATATATATATATATATATATTAAGTGGGCAACCAAGTTATAGTAGTGATGATTATTTTCAATGTAGAAATTTCTGTATCTACTGTATTCTAGTAATGAGATGAGGCCATCTCTGACATTACTCATTGAGATGCAAAAGATAAAATGTCCATATAGGAGATTAGAATCATCTACTGTAGATTAAATCTTTATCATTAAAAATGAGGGGATATAAATAGCTTTTTTTTTTTTAGAACATCTGTGGATCGATGCACAGAAATAAAATATTTTACTACTCACATGCACATACCTAATTTACAATGTTGAAGAAGCCAGTAACAGTTTTAGTTACAATATTTTAGTTACAATGATCTGACAATGTTCGGGGGTTGGGGGGGTTGGTTACTGACAGAACCCACACAGCAATTATTCCCAGAGAAAAAGTTACATTTTTCCAAATGTTCCTGGCTTTTGAAATATCCATCAATTATATATAATTGCAAAGTATTACACTTGAGATTTGCGTTAATATAAAAGTTGGGTTATAAAAAATGTTTCCAGAATAAACATTTCTAATCACTTTTCCATGAACATATTCTAAAATTGTGTCTCTAATTTTCTCTTGCTGTGTTGTAATTACATAACAGAAAATTTCCTCTGTGTATATTCTTAAGAAACCTATTAAACTTTAGGGAATTGGAAAAAGCCAAACAATGCTTAACTAGTCTTTCTAAAAAAGGCAAGCAGTTTATATCACAATTACATGCCCTATGTCCATAAAGTAACTATAATGAGTTTTTGTGGGCTTGTAATAAGTGATGTTAGAAAATACAATATTCTTGCTAGAAAAAAATACAATACCTCTGCTTCTATTAAAATATGAGGCAATACACATTCTGTTTGTGAATTTATAGATTTACCAATTGGAAAGTCCTGGGGATGGCTGGGGTGCTGCAATGAATACAAGTTTATACATACATGTTGGCGGGTGGCCGCTGGCCTTAAATTTCTAAGGCCTCCTCATTATAGATGTAACCCTGGCACTAGAACTCTTCCAGTTGCCATAGGGATGAACTATGCACCACAGAGTTCTAGATATAGCAGACTGACTGACCTCCATCAACCTGTATTATGAACATCTGTGTAAGCCAATCAGTTGGGATTTTTGGAAAAGAAAGGGGAGGGTCAAGGCATCCATCTTAGAGATTGAGAACCTGAAGAAGAAGAACCAGGGGTCACGATCTGTACAGATACCCTGGAGAATCTATGCCAGTCTTACTGCATATATGTGCTCCAGAGATTAGAATAAAAGCACACTGGGGCAAAAGAAGCGAAGTTTAGTCAAGCATGAATTAGAAGAAGTTGTGGGAGTTGAATCCAGTCTCAGCACTACTTAAAGGTACCGGCACAAGCTGGCAGCCATTGGAAAAGACCTGCTCTCTTTTTAAAAAGACAGACCCTGGGATGTGTGAGTTGTTACCAGTCTCATTTGGTATCAACCTAACCTGTTATACCAAGATAATACTATATTCTACATTGAAGCGCCCCACCCAAGTGCACCAGTTTCCCTGTGGCTGGGTTACTGCAAATTGGACACAGGCTACACTTTTGTGAGGGACTATTGTAAAAGTGGGCATTATTGTCTAAATTGTGCTATTGCATTTTGTATAAATCTTAGGTTAAGAGCTGTGTGCTTGCGTAGTTTATAGTTACTAATGTTCATATAGCCTTTTTATACGCTGGACTAATACGGCTATCCCAAACTATAGTATACTAATATCACATATAGTATACTCTGCTACAATATATTTAGTGGATGCCATTCCTTTTGTGAAAAAGGTTTCTACTGTGCCTGCCTTGTTTTTGTTTCTTGTCTTGAAGTTATTTTCTTAGCAGGTAATATGAAAGCTTAAGATATCCTAGCTAAGTGGAGGCGCTGCGTTATTAGATCCCCAATCTCTCAACAATTTGCAGAGACTCAAGACTACCTGCTATCACTAATATGGAAGTAACCAATCTGGAGACGAACCCTGTGGTTAGTCCAAAAAGGGGTTACAGATATATATATATATATATATATACACATATATACACAGTATATACTTAGATAATTTACTCATGCTACTAAATTTACATTTTTCTGCATGTTGTTATTGTATTTCTCTGGTAAAAGTTAGTTCCAACCCAGTCAGTACTGGATAAGACAACAAACCATTTAAGAGTGCCAGTGCCTGCTTTCATACAGTGATTCATCCATTGTTTGTGGTGATTGGCATTTTCACATGATAGTCAGAGACATATATTTGAGAAAATATCAGTGATACCTCTGAGATTGTTAGTGACATAAGAGGCCCCAGGATTAATTGGCGGTGGCATGTAGGTCATGCAGCTTGGAAACAATATGGTTAATTTTTAGATACTATGAGGATTAGTGGCATACAACACTTGCTGGTGTAGTCTAGCTTGCCATATTACAGTTCACGAGACAGGTAGGAGAGTTGGGTACGAGCTGTAATTTTAACTTTAAACAGTTACAATTACACAATTGCTGGATCGAACGTCAGAGAAACTGAAACCATCCATCCTTTCTCGATTTGTTTGTAGTTCTTTTATTGGGTAGTAGAAGTTCTCCAGCTGGGTTGATAGGACTTTTTAACACTCTATGTGAGTGGGTTCTAGCTTGATAAGTAAACGATTTGGTTACTATTAATTATAGTGTTAATTTTGTGTTGCAAATTCAAAAAAAACCACACAGTACAGTGGTGGTTTTCTCATATGACAGTTATTGTTTAATGTTTGCTAGTTATTTGTGTATAACCTGCAGATGACAGCACTGTAGTCAGTGATGGCTGGCTCTGTCAAATAAAGACGTGAAAATATAATTTAGGATGCCGGCCTTTGTTGCAAGAAGATCAGGATCTTGCAGGAATTTGGCAATTGGTGGTGCCTGTATGTAAAGGATAAGGCCTATAAGAGATGGTCAAGCTATAATAAAAAGGCACTGATGCAAAATAAATACAATAAAAAAAACATTTTTGTGTTATTTAGGTTTAAAAGCAATGTCCTTAATTCTGAGCACATCCTCCAGAAAGTTTCCACACAATTATATTTTAAGAACTGCTAGTAATAGCAGATATAAAATTGAAACAATGAGGGCATTACATAAAAACTAAGTAGAAGTTTTCAGTTTCCCTTAAAACCATTTGTGTTTGTATGAAGTAGATTTGGATTATTAAATAAATGATCTCTAAAAATGAAACAAAAAAGGGTAATATCTGTAAACAATATTTCGAGTAATTATTAAACATTTACATTTTAAATGTAACAATTGTCATTTAAAAGATATTGTTCTTATTACATATGATTTCTCCAACTGCCAACAAATTTTGCAGTGCGGCACAATGTAAAACAATGACAATTAAACACATTAGAGCAAATGTACCTCATTATCCATTATGTGGTCTTCTTGTGAATTGAAGTTGGGTATTACGAGGTCAGAGATCTTTTGGAGGAAAGATATAAAATATTAAGTTGCTGCCAGAATGAATGCATTTAAGCTAGACATAATTATTCCTGGAACGAATGTGCAAAGACCTGATGAACCAGGTAGGGTATAACATATTATCACATTTATGAATTGTTTGTGTAGATGAGGCTGCTGTCAAATCTGTAGAGATTTTGTAATAGCGTTGTAATCTTATTTAAATCTGATAAATATTTTATAGGTTTATTAAAAGAATTTCCATGACTTAAATAAAAATGCAAAGACATTACAAATAACACCAGTTCTTAATTATGAGTTTGTTTTCTTTATGGAAATCTCAGTATAGGTATGTAAAGTGTTTTCCAAAAGGCCTTTGTTTTTTCCAAAAGGCCTTTGGACAATTTTATTAGTTGTGCTCTCAACTTTGGAGGTAGGCACCAGGGAATAAAATCATATTTTAATACCATTAAATAATATAATTCATTAAAAATTAGCTTGGTTCTCAAGGCCTGGAGTTTGGCAGTTGCCCATTTGCCCAAGAGGCCATGGGATGAATCAAATAGCTGCTGGCAATGTAATTAACCACGGGGCCCCTAGAACATGGGGCCCAGGGCTGGAGTGGCCTACCAGTAAACCTGGGGCCGATCTCGAGGCCGGCCATTCCATTATATGTCTGGCCATGGCCATAACCATAAAATAGATCTATGCCGATGTTTACCAACAATGCTGGGTATGCATAGAGCCGACCTTACTTCTGGAACATTTGCCTGTGGTGGCCTGCCGAACTCAAAGCAGCTAGCCCTCCCATGATCTCCCTTACTATGTGTACACACATAGGTGCATATTTCTATTTATGTGTTTAATCTTTGATTCACATCATTTTTGGGGGGTTGGTAGGGGCACCAGTGCATTGCCTTTCCCACGGCATATATTGCTGAGTCCTCTTCAGCGTTTCACGTAGCATGTCGTATGTCCTTGTAAGCTTGGCAATGTGTTCAGATACCTAGGGGATGACGCATGGAATAGGAGAGCCTGGGAGCATGGAAGGATAGTATCCATAGTTGGCGCAAAAGGGAGACATGTTGATTGAACGATGCATGTGATTACTGTAAGCAAAGTAAGTATTGTTCTAATGTCTGTTTGGTGCATTTGGTCTGCCTGCTGCTCTGAGGGTGAAATGCTGTGGATAGGGATCGTTGTATATGTAGCTGCTCACAGAAGGCCTTCCAGAAGCTAGAGGTGAATTGAGAGCCACAGTCTGACACAATATTCACCGTGTAGGCAGAATACCTCTCGTATGAAAAGAGTGGCTGTCTTGGTGGCGGAAGGAAGGTGATCCATGGGAATAAAGTGTGCCATTTTAGTGAAGTGGTCAACCACCACCATTATCATAGACTGGTTGTGGGAAGGAGGTAAGTCTGTGATTAGATTCACAGTAATGTCGGTCCAGGGTTTCAAGGGAATTGGAAGAGGTTGCAGGAGGCCAGCAGGTTTGTTTTGTATTTCTTTGGAGCAGGGCACAGGGAACGCAGGAGGATACGAATGTTGTGACGTCTTTCTTTACTTCAGGCCACCAGAAGGAGCGTTGGATCAAGTCAAGGGTCTGTTTTATGCCACCATGACCTGCAGCAGGTATGTTGTGGAACGATTGCAGGCGATCCTTGGGTGGAACATAAACAAGGCCGTTATGGAAATAAAAACCATGCTGATACCGCAACCCAGGAATATCGGGGGGATAAGTCCTCCTCGAATGTTGGTGCACAGAGTCCTATACCGAGTGGGTCACACAAGAAATGATTAGGGGAGAGGATCGTCTCCTGATCCAAAGGTAGGTTCATACATCCTGGATAAAGTGTCTGCTTTGATGTTACGTGACCCTGGACGGTAGGTAATATGTAGTAGAAATTGGGTCTAGCCAAACGTAGATACTCCAGATTCTTATGATCCGTGAAGACGGTGATAGGGTGAAAGGTACCTTCGAGGAGATGTCGCCATTCCACCACTGCAAGGTTTATGGCCAGTAATTCACGCTCGCCTATGCAATAGTTTTTCTCAGCAGGCATGAGAGTTCTGGAAAAGAAAGCTATGGGGTGAAGTTGACCGCCCGAGTCTTGTCTCTGGGAGAGAATGGCACCTACAGCGGTGTCGGATGTGTCTACTTTGAGTGTGTATGGTTTCTGTGGAACTGGTAATTGGAGGATGGGAGCAGAGGCAAATTTTTCCTTTAAGGGGTCGAAGGCCTTTTGAGCCACCTCAGTCCAAACTAATTTTCATTTCATGAAAGAGAGGGCGAGGAATTTTGTATATATTTTGGATAAAAATTTGCAAAGCCGACGAACTAATCCAGGATTAGTGGCAATGGGTAGCGATTCTTTACCGTAATGTTGTTGAACTCCCGGTAATCGACACACGGACGCAATACCCCATCTTTCTTATGTACAAAAAAGATCCTGGGTCCAGCAGGGGAAGTGGAAGGACGTATGAAGCCTTTCACAAGATTGTCGTCTATGTATTCTTTCAAAGTAGCGGATACTCGTTCAGAGAGAGGATAAATATGGCCTATGGGGATAGCACCACCAGGTAGGAGTTCGATGGGGCATTCATATAGGCTGGAAGGAGGAAGTTTGTCAGCATTCTTCTATTCAAAGACATCTTTTAAGTAGTTTGTGTAGGCAGATGGATTCAGTCCTCAGGCAGCGATTGGTACAATGAAAGGATGAAAACTGAAGCACGCCAGTCTCCCAGTTAATAAAAGGATTATGTTTCCTGAGCCATGGGAGGCCTAAAATTATCGGGGATACCGGAGAGGGACTGACGTCAAACCGGATGACCAGTGCCTATTTTGAGGGTCAGAGGAATGGTTTGTCTGACTATGGGGCTGGTCTTGAGGGGATTTCTGTCCACAAGCTGGATAGCAACTGGATTCTTCTTGGTTGAGTCCACCATGACTGTGAGACGGGCTGTGCCTTTAGTCCACTGCAACAACACAAAAATAGACAAATGAGGGGATAGGTAGGGATCTCTTCCAGAATTAGTATGAAGCAAGATGGTCTGTCTCTTACCCTGAGCACAGCGGGTACAGGTTCTACAGTCTTTGTACATGTGGCCTGGTTTGCCACAATACATGCAGAGGTTCCATAGGTTCTTCCGTGGACGGAGGAGAAGGAGCCCTGGGGTGGGTATTTACTGGTGTCCAGTTGGAACTAGTGGCTTGGCATTCAGATCGCCTCTCTCATAGCCTTCTGTCAATCTGGGTTACAAGGCGGACAAAGTCCTCCAAGGATGAGTTACGAGTGGGCGAGTTCGTCCTTGATGGCATCTGATAAGCCCCAGCGGAACTGATCATGTAGTGCAGGTTCATTCCAATTTGTCTCCAAGGCCAGCCGTCTGAACTCCATGATGTATTCCTTCACTCGCCGCCGACCTTGCTTTAAAGCTCATAACGTGGTGTTAGCAGAGGAGACCCTGTGTGGATCCTCATAGAGAGTATCCAGAGCTTCATGCCAAGAATGCCAAGAGTCCAAGAGTGGGATATTACTGTGTAATAGGTGGTGTGCCCAGAGTTGGGGTTCACCGGATAGTAGGGATATTACCGTATGCACCTTGATGTAGTCTGTAGCGTAGGTCAGGGGTTTCAAATAAAAGAGAATTTCACAGGATGTCACAAAAGCGCTGTATCTCCTTTGGTCCCCCATGAACCGTTCTGGTAGAGGTGCCTGAGGTTCGAGAACAGTGGCGCCTTCAACAACTGGAGGTGCTACGGTAGATGGGGTGGCTGGAGCTTGCTTGGTGAGTGCATTCTGTTGCCTTTGAAGGTGTCACAAACTGGGTCCATACAGATTACTGTAATGACCCACAGCACCCAATTTCAGGAGTCACCATAAAAGAGCGGAGAGACACAGGAACAGATGCAGGGTAACCACACTTTATAAAGGGAACAGAAGCTGATGCTAAGGACAGGACTGGAATCTAACAATCAGAAACACAGAAATGTCCGATGACGATAGCCAGAGGTCAGGATCAGAGAGAGCAGCATAATCAATAATCAATAGCCAAGGGTCACGATCGGAGAGAGAGCAGCGTAGTCAATAATTGATAGCCAAGGGGCAGTAACAGGAATCAAGTAGGAGCAATAGGCAACGCAATATAGAGCTCTGTCAGGCACAATTACCTAGCATGCTGCTTGCTTTTTCCATCACTTTATTGCATTGCCTGCTAATCTTTAAGGCCTCAGAAAATGGTTATATGTGACAGAAAATATACCTATACATACATAATATTTTCTTCAAGTTTTGTTAAATAAATTAATACTATAATTATTATTCATCTGGGACGTGTAAAATTGACTAGATTATGTATTAAATCATTTTTTTCATTTCGAGAGGCACATATTACTCAAAGTAGACCATGCACTAATGCTAATACTGACATTTAACCTGATTTATTAATTATAAAATACTTAACAACATGATTAAATTACAGCTAGTATTTAGATAATAATATTACAACAAAACATAAAACACAAACATTTTAAAAAAAAATTTAGGAAAATTAACTAGTATATTTAAATATTTCAAATGCAACAAAACTGTAATCATGCACAATTAGTCTATTAGTACCAGAAATGTAGTCTGGGGAAAGTTGGCTAGGGGGGCCCACAGCCTTTTTTTGTTTTAGTTGCAACTACTCACATTGTCACCAGGCTATTAAATGTTACAAGGACTAAAGGAAGACCTGAAATCCTGATGCTGTGATCCATATACACTCACTGGCCACTTTATTAGATACACCTTGCTAGTACCGGGTGGACCCCCTTTTGCCTTCAGAACTGGCTTCATTCTTCATGGCATACTTTCTACAAGGTGCGGGAGACATACCTCAGAGATTTTGGTCCATATGAACATGATGGCATCACGCAGTTGCTGTCGGCTGCACATCCATGATGTGAATCTCCCGTTACACCACATCCCAAAGATGCTCTATTGGATTGAGATCTGGTGACTGTGGAGACTATTGGAGTAAAGTGAACTCATTGTCATGTTCAAGAAACCATTTTAAGATTATGTGAGCTTTTTGAATGGTACATGTGGGTACACGGTGGTCAGGTAAGCCGTCGCGTTTAAACGATGCTCAGTTAATACTAAGGGGCCTAAAGTGTGTCAAGAAAATGTCCCCCACTCCATTAGACCACCTCCAGCATGAACCGTTGACATAAGGCAGGATGAATCCATGCCTTCATGTTTTTTTTAAGTCAAAGTCTGACCCTGCCATCTGAATGTCTTAGCTGGAATCGAGACTCATCTGACCAGGCAACGTTCTTCTAGTCTTCCATTGTTCAATTTTGGTGAGCCTGTGCAAATTGTAGCCTCAGTTTCCTGTTCTTAGCTACAGGAGTGGCACCCGGTGAGGTCTTCTGCTGCTGTAGTCCATTTGCTTTAAGGTTCAACATGTTGTGCATTCAGAGATGGTATTCTGCATACCTTGGTTGTAATAAGTGGTTATTTGAGTTACTGTTGCCTTTCTGTCATCACGAACCAGTCTGCCAATTTTCCTCTGAGCTCTGACATCAAAAGGCATTTTCATCCACACAACTGCCGCTCACTGGATATTTTCTCTTTTTCGGACCATTCTCTGTAAACCCTAGTGATGGTTGCGCTTTAAAATCCCAGTAGATCAGCAGTTTCTGAAACACTCAGACCAGCCTGTCTGGCACCAACAACCATGCCAAGTTCAAAGTAACTTAAATTACTTCTTCCCCGTTCTGATGCTCGGTTTGAACTTCAGCAATTTGTTTTGACCACATCTACACGCCTAAATGCATTGAGTTTATGCCATGTGATTGGCTGATTAGCTATTTGTGTTAACAAGCAATTGAACAGGTGTATTTAATAAAGTGGCGAGTGAGTGTAGGTGCTACCTATATAGTCTAATCTGGCACAAAGGATTGCGCAAATAGACACTCATAGATGGAATAAGAGGTGGCTAAGTTTACCGACAGACCAATATACTAACGAGGAGTGGGAGTTTTGAGCCTTTGTTTGACTTGGCTCCTGCTCACACTCCTCTATATTTCGAAAACCTGACAAAGTCAGGCCTTCTTTTGCTTATATTTACACTAAAGAAATTATACAATGCTACAATGCAAAGTAGTGAGTGTATAACAGTATAAATTTGCTGTCCCCTCAAAATAACTCAACACACAACCATTAATGTCTAAACCTTGGCAACAAATTTGGAAATATCCAAATTGGGCCCAGTAGATACTGTAGTACTAATAACTTGCATAGTGTCCAGGCATACAAAAAAACTATAATTAATAATAATTTCCAGGCTTCTTGAAGTTTTAGACACAGTATTTCCATAATTACTGTTTGAGGTTAAAGCTCATCATTTCGGTAAAATAATATAATTTTTCTTAGAACATATCTGATGCTTTATCTTCAGTAAGCATTATAATTCTGAGGATTTTTAACACTGTCAGAAACTGCTTATCAATCAAAATAATTTAATGGGAAAAATCATTAAACACCCCTGAAGTGGTATTCTGGAAAACAACAAAATGTTCTTGCTTAAGTTTTAGTTTTATTCATAGATATGATGGCTGTATGTCCTTTGCAGAAATGCTTGATGATTCCTTATAAAGACACCTATTTGTATAAAAGAGAGTTGCAGAAACCCAGGGGGAGTGTGTTTCTGGATGCTCCACCCCTTTGTGGAAGTTGATTTGTTGGCCAGAATAATAAAGACAGATTTGGGGAGAATGAGAAGCAGTTCTGCATCTCTCCTTCTCTGTGAATTTATCTCCATTATTCTTGTTTCTCGGTGCTTTTAGCAAAAGGGAGAAGCAACAAGGACAGCCTCTCTCCATACTTCCAGTTTATCAGGAGTCCAGGTTTACAGAGAAGCGGAAAAAAAGACCAAAAAAAACCACCAGAAAGCGGAAAGAAAAGAAGCGGAGCTGTGGGAAAGGAGATGGGGACAAGGAAGCAATCAGCAGAGAAGGTAGAGAGACATTGACGTGAGAGTATTAAAGAGTGAATGAGGGTGATAACAAATTTCATTTACAAATGGAAAAAGACATCTGAATTTTGATGTCTGAAAAAAAATGGACCATAAACGAAACAAAAAAAAACATATTTGTTTTTGGTCTATCATCCAGCACCACTGTATGGGGCATTGGATTTCCCCAAAATTTGAAAAATATTTAAAGAATTGTTTTCTCAGAGTAAGGAAGGAGATTGAGCAGCAACAGAGACAGGGTAGGCCACAAGGCAAGCACTTTTAGACAGACACATTCAGATGTATGGTACAAGACTGAGTTTCCCTCAATATAAGAAAAAAACAAGAATTTACCATCCTGGAGTAAGGAAGAAATAGAGTTGCAGCAGTAGTAAGGAGTGTGGTTTGGGCAGGCACCAGAAGATAGGAAAATGAAGACCATTGGTCAGGACTAAAATTCCTGAATATACAACAAATATACATTTCTACAATATTCAAATAATTCAAATAATAGATCTCCTACAAAAAGGAAAGAGATAGAGGAGCAGCATCAGCAACAGCAGTAGGGCATCGGGCATGGGCAGGCACTGGCAGACAATGACAACCAGCCAATTGGTACAGGACTAAATATTCACATTATAAAAATAAACCCTGAGTAAGGAATGAGACAGAGGAACAGCAGTAGGACACTGGGTCAGTCATTGACACACAGACATATCCAGCCACTTGGGGCAGAACTGAATTTCCACAATATTGAAAAATTCAAAGAATTGATCCCTCAGAGCTTGGCTTGAGATGGTAGAAAGCAAGCAGTCTGTTATGATGAAGAAAAGCTACAAGAAGGGAAATAGATATGATTAAGATAGAGAAACTTTAAAGATAAAAAGGGGAGTAGCCTTGGCTGCACAAGGCCAGATGGGGTGGGGATCAGGATAAAGGAATGCGCAAAAGGGTAAATACCAACATTTGACCAAAAAAGAAACAATCTCCCCAAAAAACATATTTGGTACATATATAGGATGATTATACCAAATATGAATTAATGAACTTGATTGGAGATCTGACATAGTAGTCCAAATGAGTTTGAATACCTTTTCTATCTTGCAAAAACTTGGCTTCAGATGGTAGTAAGCAGGCTGTTTGTTATGATACAGGAAAGCTACAAGAGGGGAAGGAGAGATAATAAAGAGAGAGAAAGTATAAAGTTAAAAAGGGGAGGAGTTATAGCTGTAGGAGGCCAGTGAGGGGGGATCAGGACAAAGAATTGTGCAAAAAGGTAGAAAAAGTCACAAACAAACACTGTGACAAACTGACAAACACAGTCACACACATAGTCAAACATACCTGGTGCTGGCTAAAGCTTACTCTGTGTTGGTGTGAAGGAGGAACTCAGCCTCAGGAGAGGCTTCTGAACTTCCCATTGCAGGATTGTCCCGGGCAAACCGGGACATGTGGTCACCCTAGCCCCAAACCGGCAGTATGACTGCCAGTGGGCCCCCCGAAGGTTAGTGGGTCCTGGGCAAATGCCCACTTTGTCCGCTGAATAAAGCGACCTTGCTCCCGGTAGACTAAAACTTGATCCTTTTATTATATGCCCTCTTGTTTCAAAAGTTGTC
Organism: Spea multiplicata; assembly: GCA_009364415.1. Taxonomy (NCBI): domain Eukaryota; kingdom Metazoa; phylum Chordata; class Amphibia; order Anura; family Pelobatidae; genus Spea; species Spea multiplicata. Next base: position 6,420 of record VKOC01022406.1, on the reverse strand, counting down.
CATCAATTATTCCTAGTGACATTACAATGAGTTTGTGCAATTGTGTTTGTTTAAAAAAGAAGTACATGTCCTCATGTTACCATTAGCCAAATTTATTTCATGACAAAAATTGTTGTCCTATTTATTTCTTGGGTTCTAAAGCATTAGTAAAATATAGTTTAATCTCCAAATGTAAAGAACTGTTATGTTGTGTTGATTAAAAAATCTCCTAATTAAAAGAATAGGTGAACCGTTAAAACTGTATACATTTTAAATAAAAGAAACACCTTGTAAATGAATTAATTAAAATAAGATTGAACGCAGCAGTAAACTTCCCTTCTAATAAGAAAATAGTTTCTATAGAGAAGAAAAGCAGCAGGTGGTAAGAAACACTGATTGAAAAGGGAAGCAACACAAGCACTGTAGAAATTGATTTGCCTTTAAGAATTGTTACCGTTCATGCAATTATACCAAACTTAACAACCTTTCATAAAATGTCAATTCCTCTTTGAATTTAAGATATATGAAGGTCTTTTGGATATATATATATATATATATTATATATATATACATATATATATATATATATATATTGTTGCATAAAAGCACTCTCTGTAATTGAATAACACATTGCACATTTGTGGACAATTTTGAAGTAACAAATTTCCAAAAGTACAATTTAATCTCATAAAGATGGTGCTTAGATATTGAAAGGGTATGTAATTTTAAGAATATGTTTAAGATTAAACTGAAAAGGGTCAGGAAGAAGGCCATCCTTCAGAAATCACAATCACAATGTCAAACATTTTATGTTTATTGCCCCGGTTGTCACCTCAAAGGTAAAACATAAGTGTAACTGAGGATCATATGATTTCTGTAAAATGGCATGCACAAAATATGTGTTCCAGATTCTAACTATAATCCTACAACATTATATATACAGTATCTCACAAAAGTGAGTACATCTCACATTTTTGTAAATATTTTATTATATCTTTTCATGTGACAACATTGAAGAAATGACACTACTTTACAATATAAAGTAGTGAGTGTACAGCCTGCATAACAGTGTAAATTTGGTTTTCCCATCAAAATAACTCAACACACAGCCATTAATATCTAAATCTTGGCAACAAAAGTGAGTACACCCCTAAGTGGAAATGTCCAAATTGGGCCCGATTAGCCATTTCCCCTCCCCAGTGTCATGTGACTCGTTAGTGTTACAAGGTCTCAGGTGTGAATGCGGAGCACTTGTGTTAAATTTGGTGTTATCGCTCTCACACTCTCTCATACTGGTCACTGGAAGTTCAACATGGCACCTCATGGCAAATAACTCTCTGAGGATCTGAAAAAAGAATTGTTGCTCTACATAAAGATGGCCTAGGCTATAAGAAGATTGCCAAGACCCTGAAACTGAGCTGCAGCACAATGGTCAAGATCATACAAAGGTTTCACAGGACAGGCCTCGCCTTGGTCGACCAAAGATATTGAGTGCACATGCTCAGCGTCATATCCAAATGTTGTATTTGGGAAATTGACATATGAGTGCTGCCAGGATTGCTGCAGGGGTTGAAGGGGTGGGGGGTCAGCCCGTCAGTGATCAGACGCACACTGCATCAAATTGGTCTGCATGGCTGTCGTCCCAGTAGGGAGCCTTTCCTAAAGATGATGCACAAGAAAGCCCGCAAACGGTTTGCTGAAGACAAGCAGGCTAAGGACAAGGATTACTGTGGTCCGATGAGACCAAGATAAACTTATTTGGCTCAGATGGTGTCAAGCGTGTGTGGCGACAACCAGGTAAGGAGTACAAAGACAAGTGTGTCTTGCCTACAGTCAAGCATGGTGGTGGGAAATTTCAAGCTCTGGGCCTGTATGAGTGCTGCCGGCACTGGGAGCTACAGTTCATTAAAGGAACCATGAATGCCAACATTTACTGTGACATACTGAAGCAGAGCATGATCCCCCCCCCCTTCGGAGACTGGTCTGCAGGGCAGTATGATAAAGATCCCAAACACACCTGTAAGACAACCACTGCCTTGCTAGAAAAGCTGAGGGTAAAGATGATGTACTGGCCAAGCATGTCTCCAGACTTAAACCCTCTTGAGCAAGGTCTATTACATCCGCCAGCTCTGTGATCTCGTCATGGAGGAGTGGAAGAGGACTCCAGTGACTACCTGCGAAGCTCTGGTGAACTCCGTGCTCAAGAGGGTTAAAGCAGTACTGGAAAAAAAAGGTGTCCACACAAAATGTTGACACTTTGGGCCCAATTTGGACATTTCCACTTAGGGGTGTACTCAGTTTTGTTGCCAAGGTTTAGACATTAATGACTGTGTGTTAAGTTATTGTGAGGGGACAGCAAATTTACACTGTTATACAGGCTGTACACTCACGACTTTACATTGTAACAGAGTGTCATTTCTTCAGTGTTGTCACATGAAAAGATATAACAAAATATTTTCAAAAATGTATGTGTGTATATATATATATATATATATCTACTGTATATTCAATAGCCCCTCCTCCAGTAACCCTATCTAACAGCCTGCCTTCTCCCTGCTCACACACGTCATCCTGCAGCCTCTGCCTACATCTACACTCATCACCATCTGGCAGCCCTTCTTCTCCCTGTATGCAAAACTATGCATGAGCCAGTTCCCCCTCCTATGCACAACAACATCAGAGGTGCACAAAACACTATTCAGCAACCCCTCACCTCAACACACAGTGGGACCTGTCATGGGTGTCCAAGCCTCATTGATGCTTGTGTGCAAAGCAATGCTGGGTCTGACAGAAAGGTGCCAGAACACACAGTGCATCTCAGTTTGTTGTATATGGGCTGTGTAGCTACAGACTAGTCAGGGTGCCCATGCTGACCCCTGTCCACTGCCGAAAGAGCCTACAAAGGGCATGTGAGCATAAGAACTGGACCAAGGAGCAATGGAGGAAGGTGGCTAGACTTGTGCAAATGGACGAAAACAAAATTGGTTGCCATTCACCCTTTAATGCCTTTTCACACTCTCCCTCACGCTCCTTCACACTCTGCTTCATGCTCTCTCACACTTTCTTATTTACGTTCTCTTAAACTCTTATTTACTCCTATGTGCTCTCTGAAAATCTCCCTACATTCTCTGTTGATGGCTTCTGTATTCCTGTCTCTGTGCCATGAAGCTCTGCTTCTTATTTTACATATTCTTTTTTCTGTATTATTTGCTAGTCCACTTCTCCATGAACAATGGGACATGACCTTCAGTAAACTTTTGCAAAATGGCGGAGATTCCTGGCAAATCCTCCAATTGGAGGAACGAGGAGAGAGTGAGCCTAGAGTCTCTGATTTTTTTCAAAGTAACCTCACAGTGAACTTTAGCAAAATGAAGGAGCTTCCGGGCACATCCCCTCCTTCGACCGAAAGAAGACGAGAGAGCGTGTATGCGCCCTTTTGCAGAAGGTCACCGTGAGGTTACTTAGGCAAAAGGGTGGAGGGGGAGAGATTTCCCCAGAATCTCCGTCATTTTCTGGAAGTTTATCAGAGGTAAAAAGAAAATCCACCTTTAGGTTATAGTGACAAATGCAAATAGTCAAGTTCCTCCTTTTGTTTATACTTGTGAAGTCTAAACATAAGTTAACAAACACTTTTCATGATGATCATTCTCACAGCCATATATATACATAATATAATAATCATTTCCTTTTCTCTTTAGTAATACTCTCTTGAGCCAGATTGGTACACTACCACATTGTGGCTGCATGATATATTCCCAAGTTGGTACTGTGCCCAAAGATATTTTCAACATTGTATTTGTAAATGTATTTCTATTGCTAGAGGGTTGTGCATATTCTGCTAAAACAATCCAAATGGAAGCTTGTGAATACTACTTAGGCTTAGTTGTATTCTAATGCACTCCTCACAGAGACCATGAGAAATTATGAGAAATGAGAAGTTGTGACATTTGCCTTAAGTTATATTTCAAAGGCAGTTATCTCAATCGCTAGACTCAAAGAAGGAAAGCTTGCTCGAATCAAGCATTGATCTTGCGTTAGCATTCATTCAGATGATTATTGATATGATTATTGTAGAAGCATAGTTCTATATCAGTAACATTGTATAATATCTCAAGATTATAAATTGCACAAGTTAAATCTGTAAAACATAGATTGCATTTTTACTTGCTGTGAAAGGCAGCTGATCTTAAAATGCATTCCTACTGTTCTATAGTGTGGAAACTGATTATGACAGGTGTTTCTAAAGATGAATGACACATTAAGGACAAGTAATAAGAAACAAATCTCCATTCATTCAGGAGAAGGTCACGGAGATTACAGCAACTATGTCAAACTAAACCAAGGGACTTTCAATGTTTCTGGAGAGGGACAGAACAGAATATAAAATTATTTACCAGGAATTCATTTTAAGCAGAAAACAGACAAAAGATCGAGGTGATCCAAAGGAACTAGAACACTATACTGCAGGAATGTTTTGGCATTCAAAATGAAATAAAATTGCAAGAACAGAGATTATCAAGAACTATTGTAATAAATTGACCTGTAAAACATTTTGAACTTTAAATAGCACCGCAACACTTCCAAGAGAATGGATATTCAGGTGAGAAAAAAATTAGCATGGGGCTCTAGCAAATCTGATTTTTGAAAGTTATTTAGGCTAAAAAAAGACATGCGTCCATCAAGTTCAGCCTTTCCTATATCTGTTAATTTGTTGCTGTTGATCCAAAAGAAGGCAAAAAACCCTGTTTGGCTCTTTCCAATTTTGCACTAACCAGGGAAAAAATTCCTTCTTGACCCCAAAATGGCAGTCAGATTTCTCCTTGGATCAATAAGCTGTTTCCCCGTAATTAAAGATTATATCCCTGAATATTATGTTTTTCCAAGGATCCATCCAGTTGCAGTTTAAATGTCTGTACAGACTCTGATAAAACTACCTCTGCAGGCAGAGGATTCCACATCCTTATTGTCCTTACTGTAAAAAACCCTTTCATCTGCTTTAGACTAAATCTTCTTTCTTCAAGTCTAAACGCATGTATAGTTGTAGGTATTCATATTCAAGCCCTTTATAATTCTAAACAATATTGTTTCTCCAGGTTGTAATTTAAATATCACTATACTAATATATACGCATGTTGTAGAGAAAGGTTGCAAAAGTCGACATTTCCGGGGCTTAAGCAGTCCACATTTTTTAGATACCCCAGCTTTTGCAAATGTATCTCAAAAGTCAGTAAACTAATTGTTTTCAGGCAAGGATAAACATAATTTCTGGCCTGTTTTCAGCCTTCCAGGACTGCAGTTGTACATCTCTGATGTAGGAGTATAATACACTAAAGCGACATGAGTGGCTTGATTTCCACAGGTCAACTGAGAATTTAATGTATTCTACAAAAACACTTGGGGTTGCTGGTGTTTTTACATCATTATGCCTTTTTTTACATTGTTGCCACTCCTATTACCTGAAAGCTGAGCAGCATTTTTTCTTAATATTTATTATGTTATGTTCTTTAATTCTTTGTTTTTGTTTTCCAAAATTTTACAGAAATAAAGAAGCATGGTTGGTTAAAAATTATCATACAATATAAAATGTATTTTTATATTTCTATCTATAGCTCGTTACTGTAAATCACTTTCAAAGCTTCTAATTAAAATAAGTTATTCCCATTATCAGGCTTGCTTATATAATACATAATAGTTCCCAAAGCATTATTTTATCCAGTAATCTTCTATATGATGGACTTTTTATGAATCCATGGCATTCTAGGATTTATGATTAAAATAATAGAGCCTATGCATTTATATTATTTATTAATAAAAATAATGCTTGCCATTAGTAGCCACTGAGGTTTAAATGTCTTGAAGTCTTAGTGTTATAGCAAAAATGTATTTGAACAATAGCATTTTTAATCTAGTGTTTTTTTATTTGGCTGAATAGCACAATATTTATCACGGAGGTTAGTTTAAATTTCTTTTACCGTGTTGATAGCATTTAATTAGTCTTTTTACATATATATCCCTTGATCTCTTTTCCTTGAATATTGCTTTTTGGGCAGACTAATTTGTTGTAATTAGTTCATTATGGGATCTATTCTGTTTCATGCTATAGGGTCTGGGAGGTTACATGTAATGATATTTTCCTGTTAGTCAACTGTTTTGGTATTTTATTGTGGTTAAAGTTTGCCCCTTTTTAACCCCTTAACGACAATTGCCGGTCCTGGCATGACACGGAAAAGCATGTGCTTTACAACAATTGACGTGCCAGGACCGGCACGTCTTTAAACGGGTGCAGAAAGCGACTTTCGCTTTCTGCACCCAAAAAACATTGCTGAATGCAACTCCGCGATCGGAACGAAGGGGTCATCTCTGGCCCCTCCACGGGGCGTCAACATCCGCCATACGGTGGACGCCCGTTTTAAAAGCATTTAGGAGGCGATCAACGATCGC
>VKOC01022405.1:0-63288 GCA_009364415.1 Spea multiplicata | reverse complement strand
CCCCCCCCTCGTTTTGCACATCTCTTACCTTTCTCTTCTTCTCTTCTTCTTTTCTGCTTTCTGCTTGCTCTTCCTCCTTTCCCTCTGGTTTGCCGCTCTAGTGCAGTGCAGCTGCGCAGAGCTGTTTATGCTGAGCGCCGGGGCTGGGATATAAACGTCATATCCCATCGCCCGGCACTCAGTGACAGACAGCACACCGGTAAGTGTTGGACTGGTTAGGGAAATCCGTGATCTCCCCAACCAGTCCTGCACGCTGCAGCTGCTGATCGGGCAGCTGTGCACCAAGGGCACTTAAAACCCTGGGGGGGATTGCCCTATTATCGGTCCCCCCCGCATGATTTCCTGGGGGGGATCTGTCCCCCCCCGTCCCCCCCGGTTCCTACGCCCGTGTGTCTAACCCCCCTTAGTCCTAGAGTTATGGCTCCCTGCTCACTGTCTTACCTCCTTCCTATACCGTGTAAGTGTAGGGCATGGGCACACTGGTAGGCAGGCAATTTGTTCAGTCAAGGGAAAAACACTAATTTATAGTAGCCACTCGGCTATATGTGCGTTGCTGGAGCGTCCCCTTAATGTCTGACAAACAAGAAAATGTGTAGCCAGTGAACAAGTTGTCACCTAATTGGGCACTGAGAGGGTGTAGATATAGTCATACTTACATAGCTACACAAATACACTATTTTTTTTTCTGGGACACATATACATTTCATTTGTTGCTGATCAGCACGCATAATATGCTCCCCTGCAGTATCTGAGGTGTATAAACTCACAAAACGAAATTATTCATTATACAGCCCATATACAACAGGGTCAAAGAGGTCACCTCAAGGTTAGGTTTCCAATTATACGTTCAGCTGTCCCATACACATTAAGGTGTCATGTATGCTAAGGAGCACAAGACATTCTCTAACTGGAACATAGAGAAAGTCCCTAATATGCTTCATCTGAAACCATTGCTCCTTATAGGAACTGGGTTATCAGCCTGAGGTGAAAAGCAGCTTAGTGTGCAGATTTTTAACGCAGTTTTAATTTTCTTGCCGGATTGTTTTACTCTTTTTTTTTTTACTCTTGTTTTTCTAGGTGGCAAGCCTATGCAGGTCATTTGTTTCATCATCACTAAGTATAACAAATAAAAGGGCCCTTCTAGAATGTTTGATAGTACTGCAATACTTGTTTCACTTTGGTGTAAATATTACAAAAATTATTTAGAATTTAAACTGTGTGGGAGTTCCATCCTACCACAGAGTTAACTTACTGAATGTATCATACTTCAAATAGTGAGGTAGTGAAGACATCTCATTCTGTAACATATGGATTATATTATAAAGAAAGTGAAAAGTACATTTAGTGCTATTTTTGGTGCTGGTAAGGCTGATTTCACTAAAGGCAAGTTTGTAGCAAGAAAAACAACAATATAATCTTTATGCAAAACCACCTTGGTGATCTGGGCAGAGAGACAGCGGAGAAAGCTTGGGCACTGCATGTTTCCTCCCACAGAGATCCAGTGAGATTCAATGTGAGGATGAAAGAGATCGCCACCAAGAATTGCTCACACAATATACCGGTAATTAAAGGCACACTCCAATGTCTTAAACCAATGCCACCATCAGGAAGGCACAGTGGAAGGAGCCCGGCCTGTGGAAGCCCCCAGCCTCAGGGGCTTCACATTCCTACTCTGGAGTATACCCTGCACCATTGTCTACCTTGTATATGGTCACTAGTACATAACACAGGAGACCCTAGGAAAAGATGTGGCCTTTTTATATTGAGGGCACTTATCGAGGGGTAAACATAATGGGCCATGACAGGCCAGACTAGGGATGACTTAGTGGCCCTGCAATTTAACGCCAGAGGCCTGCCAAATGACATATGTTCAGCCATACGTATCCAGTAACAATGTTATATCCAGCCATGTCGGTAAGTATGCAGTAATAGGCATTTGCCTAATGTTCCAGATGACTAGTTCAGGCTTGGCCCCTAAATTGATATTGAGCCTAAAACAATGTTTTATAGTTGCGGTCTTTTCCAGTCAGAGAACACAAGAGCCGCTTTTAAATCTATTGCAAATGCATGGAATCAGGAATTTAGCAAATGAGCTACGTTTCAGCTCAACTTATAACTTCAAGGTTGAGTTTTAGAAGTCAGTGGGAACCTAACTAGCAACTATTAAAGAATCCGAAGAACTATAAAAGAATGCATGCGTACATTTGCATTGGAGACAACGTAAAATGCACTCCAGAAAATCCATCCTTGGAGACTAGAATATCTTTTAAATTAAAATGATTATTAAATTATTTATCAAGCTGCAAATCTGCCCCATGTTAATAGTAGTGAGAACTGAAATGCTAAAGAGCTAATGAAATGATAAGACAATGTGCTGCATAACTAAAGAGAAATTAACTTTCTTTTGCAGAATAAGCAGCCATTGTTCCAATTGTCATAGCTTCACAGAACTTTTGTCCTGAATGTCTCACTTTTTTACTACTAGCATAATTCTCCTTCTATATTTGCACAAAACTAGCTAATACTAGGTTGTATTTATTATTATTAATTTATGCAAGGACTTCAACAGAAGCAACAGTTTAAGTATTTCTAATAAATTATGTTTTACAAATAAATTTGTATTTTTTCCATGTAACAACGCATTGTTTTACCTTTAGATTTATGTTAAATAGCTCATGTGTATCCAGAAGAGATATTTACCCCAGTATTGTTCTGTAAGTACATATATAACATACCCATATACTGCAGCTATGTCTCATGAGCATACACAAGATGGTCAGAATCTATAAAATTAATAAAAAGATGGAAGGCATTTATGGCAGTAGCAAATATCGTGTTGATATTATTGATAACTAATCTGGAATCTATTGGTGGAAAATGTGTTATCTTGGCATAATTAGTAATTTTAAAGTTAATATATATATATATATATATATATATATACATATACACCACTGTAATACAAAAACATGAATGGGCATCTAATTCCATGCCATGTGTCATTCATACAATGTGTATAGTCTACCCATTGTATGCTATATAAATCTATAAATTATAATGGTGGTTTATAGTTTTATAACACGGTGTATGGCCAGTGGCACTGAAAGGACTGAGCCCAGCAATTCAGGATGTCTAGTTACTCTGCATAGGTAGGCTGTTGGGTGTGTTGGTATTCTGGTATTCTGTTTTGGGGCAGTGGGGGTGTAAATGTGATCTAGTTGATTCAAGTGTTTTGCATATGTATGTCAATGGTTGTTTATTTGTTTTTTTTCATGTCTCAGTGAGATCTTTTTACGTTTACTTGTTGGGTGATAAAAGCTAGACTCTCTGGCACCAGGATGAGATAAACCTTTAATATGCAACCATTTAACTTTGAAATAGGGGAAAACCTTAGTTTCAATATTTAATTAGCTTAAGTGTTAATGAAGAGCATTTTCCAACTGCATTGTTTTGACCCAAGAATAAAGCAAATCAATGTAGGAGGACTGAGCGGATCCCTTTTACATCACTATGGCAAATGTCACTGATCCTGTGAGAGTTGGTCAGTAACCTCCATACATAGGGTTTTTTCCTAACAGTTTTTAATTTACAAGATGCTAAAACATTAACAAATGTAAGAGACAATACAAAGCACACAATCATTAGGTTGGAAAAAATAATCACTAAGAGGTATGGGTATATTTTTTAAATATACCCATATACAAACACAAACATAGACAATGAGTGATCACTAAAGACACAGTGTGTTACTTTAGCTGCGTTAAACAAGGTTTCTGAGCTAAATCCCATGTCAATGCAAACTGTGCTGTGCAGAATTCTGCATGAACAAAGCTATAACCCGGCTGTATGTCTTCCATTCTACATACACAGAACTTCAACCTAATGTAAAGATTTTATAACAATGGAGAGTGGGTGTAAAATGTACTGTTGGACCTATATCTCAGCATCAGAGGAAGGCATTTTCAATTCCAAATATTTACCCCTAGTAAACTCAGAGAAACCGATCTGAAAAGAAAAAGGCTAACAAGGCAGGATTGGGTATATGCTTTGAGGTCAGGGTTTTGGTTACATTACAACATTAGTACTGAGAACTTCTACTATTGTACTTAGCTGTAGAATATTATGAAGCTGTATAAATCAATAAATAATAACAATATCAGCAGCCAAGATATTCACAACTTCCACAGACTTTGCACGGTCTCTGTAAGGTCACTTAATCAGCCCCTGAGGGAGGCACAAGTCTTGCCTTGAACTGATTACAATACACACAATCATATTTCCAAGCTTCCACAAGTGGATTCATCTCACTTGTATTTTTAACTAAAGATGATAAACACGCAAATAATTCATTTCTAAGCCAAAATAAATGAATGGTGGAATATTAGTGGCATTAGCTTAAATGGTTGTGTCTCCAACAATTTAGAATTGATTTCACTGCCTGGCTTAAAACCTTTTCTTTACACTTTGTACTGATTTATGTATACCAGTGATTTTAGTTACAAACTTCGGTTGAACAGCCTTCTCTTAGAGGCATAATGTTGGCTTCTACAGGGGCCCAAGGCTTAATGGATCCTCAAGGCTTCTTGGTGCAGAGGTCTACCCTTGTGTGTTAACTAACTAATTAGCAGAGCACAAGACTGGAACCAAAACAGGTTGTATACATGGATGGGTGAGCTTCACACATCTTCACAGTCGGGAAACATTTTGCATTGCAACACTACATTTTGTTTCAAAGCAACTGTAAACTTTACTTTTGTGTGTGTTTGGCATTTTTATCATGTTGTTATCTTTCAGATAAGCTTACCGACGCTTTATCTTATGGCAACAAGTGATCAGCAAAGCTATGTATGGAACTCTTTTACTTCAAGTGTCTTCTCATCCATTATTACAAAATATATTACCTGGAAGACTAGATGCCCTAAATGGTTCCAAGCTGCCATCAGTTCTATGTGTCTTATTTTTCATTTATTTTAGGGAATCTGGGCACTTAGAATTGACAAAATTCCATATATAATATTTTGCTTTCTACACAATTGGCTTAAAAACGCAACTGTTTTAATAGATTATGTATGTAAATCTCTACGCAATGCACATGTTGAATCTGTCCGGTAGTTTCTTTTTTTTGTGTTAGCAGATGCTATGTAGATTCCTGTTTATACATGGTAATGACCTGCTTATATGCTCTGTACTCAGTGAGAACTAACCAGGTCAAGGTTCCTACAAATTCACACATACTGCCGGTCGCAGTTTTGTCACATTAGGGCCTGGCCTTTGACCTTTTTTGAAATTCTACACCGCAGCCCCATGCTTTTGAATTGCGAACAACAATTATTGTTCACACTCCGTCCCATATCCTGTTTGGGGTGTTCATTGCAACACTGCGTTATGTGTTTCTGCAATTCTGTTGCCTAGGTAATACCGTATTTCTTCAATGTACAGTATATTGGTTGTCCTGACAATTCATCTTCTATTTAGGCTTTTATTGATCCTTAGAATGCTTGCTCAGACAGGACTAGAAATGTAGCAGTCTTTAACAAAGTGGCAGTATTCAACTGAGGTTTATGCAGTATCCTGCTGGGATTAAAGAACTGCACATACATTCAATAAAAAACACATAGTATAGTAGATCTGCTGTCAACACAAATATTAATATACAAAATCTTAACTGGCCTCTCTCTACAAATAGCCTAAGACCAAATTAACCAAAAGTTTGGGGTCACTTCAAACGTTCCTTGTTTTCCATGAAAACATACATTAAATGAGTTGCAAAATGAATAGGAAATACAGTCAAGACATTGACATAGTTATAAATAATTATTTTTAATTTAAATAATAATTGTGTCTTTTAAACCATTGGAAAACAGGAGTGATGGTTGATGCTACTTTGCCTCTGTTAGCCTATGAAGATATTCCATTAAAAATCAAAATCAATTGTTGTCTGTTAAAATAGTTACAACATTAACAATGTCTACACTGTATTCCTGATCCACTTGCTGGTATATTAAGTGACAAAATGTGGTTTTCGTGCACAAGGAAATGGTTAGGTGACCCCAAACTTTTGAACTATATATATATATATAGATTTGAGGTGTGATGAGTTCAAGCTTATGGTGCTAGGGCTTTCTACCTTCCACTAGCAAAGAGTAGTATTCAAAAACCCTTTGGGGGTAGGTATTTACAAAGATCTATATAAAAGATATATGACAGTTTGGTATTCTGCAAAATAAAAATAAATAAAGTGGTATGCAGGAAAAAAATTCCCCTATGCATTGGCTGGGTTACATTAAGAAAAACTGATAGTATTGTTGTTAAGAGCAAATAGATCTAAAACGTATGATGGTGAGCTTTGCCTGTCTGTGAATTTGTATAAAGCCATAGTACTGAAATATGTGCTTGTTCTCTGTTCTGCCCAATGGTTCACTACCTTATTCCAGGTATGACGGTAAGGACAGCTGTCTGGGGTCCCAGTCAAAGAATTGTAATATCATCGATTTAGCATGTCAAAGTTATACACATTCTCTTATGCGCAAATAATTTAAGGGTTTACATTTAAATCATCTTCTCAAGGGCAACCCATGTTGTAACTCAGACCCCTGGCAAGAGAGATATTGAAAAAATTAGACTGGATACACAGTAAGCAATACTCCTGAATTGTGATCTTCCTAACCGGCCCTGTACCCGACGCCCACAACTGTCGATTTCCCAGGACGTTTCCCAAGACACTGAAAGTAACGGGAAAAGCTCCCAAATCCCGGAAATGTCCCGGCAAAAGGGTCAGTTGGCAACTATGCTATTCATTCATGATTATCTATTTTCTGTTTACCGCCCCAACTTTCAAAGAGGAGGAGTCCTTTACTATGTTAGCACATTTTGAATTTCTAGTTAACCCAGTACCATTGTCTTGGTGTTTGGTCTTAGATTAACACAGCTTGAAAGCACAGTTCAATTTCCTGACTGTATTGGGACTCGGTTATTTGCATTTGCTTTCAAAATGCTACAGTAAATGAAATTAGGAATACTGGTGTAGGGTGAATTTCATTTATACATCAAATGCTCGTCTTGATAGGTATGTTAGGCTGCTTATTTTGGCAAGCATGAAATGGAGCGTGGCATTCGGTATAACAGTTATCAAATTACTATGCAAGCAACCACTTAAAAAGAGTATAAAAATTGGTCTCCTATAAAGCTCTGCAAACAATCAGCGAAACGCAGTAGCATTCATTTCTTATTCAATGTAACAACATTAACTGTTCTTTCATTTTTCTATACTCCTGCACTCAGACTTTGGTACCATTAACTTTGACATTCTGACAGTGTGCGACTGTGTTTGCTGCTAAACTCAACCATAGTAATGCTTGTGAACACATTGCTGTTGTTTCCCACTAACATGTTGATTTTAGAAACACTGGGATCAGTAAAGCTAACATAGTTCGCTTTAGCAATCTTTGAAGAAAATAGCCATGACTTCTTTTATTGTAAACTGGTAAAAAATAACCATCTGTGTTCTAGTAATCCGACATATCGCTGACATATCCCTTTGTACAGCGCTGCGGAATATGATAAGCTATATAAAACAATAAATAATAAACAATAAATAAATGTGTATATGTATACTGTATGTCCTGAAAGGTACCATTCAATTAAACTTTGGAATAAAACCTTGAAAGAACCACTGTTAATTTGGATACTTCTGCATTCAATGTTAAATCATAAAATTAAAGTCAGTGCATTAAAGAAACATTCATACTTTATATATTGTAAATGTATTCCTTCATATAATCAAAAGTCACGCGTATTGTTTAATCAACTCCCTAATGTATTTATATGAGCCAATACACAAAAAGTTGATGTTTCACCTATACAACTTGAAGTAGTGTGGGTGAAAAATCAACTTTACTAGGAGTCAAAAAAAATAACGACACCATGTTTCTAATACAAATAAAGCCTCTCTGAAGTAGCCTTTATATCATGACACATATAACCTGGTTGTGACTTGTGATAGAATATGTTTGATTAGCTTATGTTTGTACGGTTAAATTATGATTAAGTATTTGCACATGTATATTGAGACTCAGCACTAAGTTAGGAGAGAGGAACAGAGTCAGAGTGAATGTAGAGAAGATTTATGAGAAGCATATGAACAAAGGTGTCCAGTAGAACCAGTTAGACCAGTTGAGAGTACTCCCTAGGGAGTTCCTTGTTAGGTTCCGAATAATGGAGGGTCGGCAAGGTTTTTGTTTAGGAGTTAGTTGCAATAATATGGTAATCCTTGATTTATTTTCATTTTCCTTTAATGCAGTTTCATGACTATTAAGATATTCTAGATTGAGCAAGGCCCCCCTTACTTAGCATTTCTGTAAGTCAAATTGTTCTATTAAATACTACTTGTTATATCCTGTTTACTCATTTCGCTATATTACACAATAGATAAAAAATCCCTTAACGTCAAGGGGCTTATCTCAAATGCAGCTTAGCAAAATATGAGGCGTGCAATGCCCAGGCACATATAGCGTTTGTTTGCAAGAGACATGCTTCACACAGACTCATAGACAATAAAGCATGGTGGTACACCCAAGAAAAGTGGGGTCACATTTTTATTCCATAAAAATGTAACCCTTAAAATGCATAGAGAGAAAAAAATGATTCCCATGGAAGATATATTATTCAGAACTGAAACATCTTTCTTGAAAACAGTTTTTCCCAAAGAGAGAGAAATAATCCTTGATTCTCTGTGGGGATTTGAACCTAACTTTGGATCATTATTTGGATTATATAGGTAAATTGGCATTTTGATTCGATAAATGTAGAAAGAAAGTCATACAGATATTCCGGCCTTGTCATTTGTACGGTTTATGGAGATATCATCACCAAGGAGTCAAAGACTGAAAATTCTACTATTCGACTCATGAGTCATATTGCAAATTAGATTACATTGTGGTTAATAGTGGGGGTTTTTTTCCCTATGGATTTCAAGCACTAAATCTTTATGTAATGAAATTGTGACCCCACTTTTACACTTGCAAATCCCCTGAGGACAATTACATGGTCTGACCACACTTCTGTGTCAATTTCAATCAGGGAGGATCACCCACTATCAGACAATTGAAAAATGAATGCGTATTTATTGGCATAGCCAAAAATTCAGAAAACATTTTTATCTACTTTAGGGAAAATACCACACTTCAAACCTTGTGGTTGGCCCACAAGCGGTGGTTTATACAGTATGCATTTGAAGAAAAAAAAGAGGCCAGATATTCACAACTCTTTTTGGAGCCGCAAGAAAAGCCATAAACTTTCACCCTCTAAGAGAATGCAGACTGAAATTAACCTCTTCAGGACCAGGTTTTTTTTCCAGGCTGTCTTTATTCAACTGTGATTGCCTACTTACTCATTTAGTGCACCGCCACAAAATGCATATTTTTTCAGGACAAGTAGGGCTTTCTTTTGAAATAATAATTATATTTACAAATATGGGGAAAATTAGGATAACAAAAAGGCAAAAAAATATGAAAACTATATATAACCAGTGCAAACGGGAAAAAACCTCCAAAAATGTATTTAGGTATTTTTCCTGTTTTTGGAAACACCTCATATGTCATGGTTACATTTTTCAAAATGTTGTATACCGGGAAGTATGTCCCAATAGCGTCCAGAAAAAGAAAAACCGCAAAACAAAAGTATATATTTTTTGAAAGTTGACATCTGAAAGTATTTTATTATTATTTAAAAACAAACCCATTCTATCCCAACACAGTATTTCAGTAAATTTTTTTCCCTGGGTTCGAGAAATTACTGAAACAACTTGTATTCAGAAACACCCCCCCGAGTACAAGAATACCCCATATGCATGGGTATACATAGGCACTGCAGGTTAAAAATTGGAACATGCACATTAGAGTTTTTAAACATGGAATTTTGACAGATCAGTTTGCTAGTTCCACATCTCATTTAAGGCACAGTAGAGGTCGATTATTTCAATATCCACTCAGAAAAATAAACATGGAGAAACTGCAAAGTGGATGTGAAAATTGTTTTCTTTCTTTTTGTTACACCAAATTTGGAAGGTGCTGCTATAGAATCAGCTGCATGGGACGGGCTGATATGCCCCTAAATAGATTCCCTGAGCTGTCTAGTTTTTGAAATTAGGGGCATGTTGGCCCATCCCATGAAGCTGATTCCGCACCCCCCGAGTACAGCAATACCCTACATGCATGCATAAGTCATGTTTTTCAGATGCTGTGGAGTGAAAACTGGAAGATGCACATATTAAATTTTGACAGATCACTTTACTGGGCCCATGTCATCATATTAAATTAACTCCATAAAACTATATAGTCCCTGAGAGCACAAAGCCCAAGGACCTCAAAGCCCCCCTTACCTTTCAGTTTAGTGAAAATACCTAGAAGTTAGCTGACAGCATTACGGGTAACACGAGGATCCAGTTGGTGGATAGTCATAGGTACCATTAGTGTTAGGGATGATGATCAGATTAGGTCCCTGGCTATTGAAGTGAGACAGATCAATGATTATTGACCAACAAGTTAATTAATCAGTGGTTACATAGTATTTTATTAGGTTAAATAGATATTGTATTTTTTTACATGTATAGCTATCAGATCACTGGATGTAGAACCATGCAAAAAATAGCAGAGGTTTTTTCCCAAATTCGGTAGGCCTTCAGAATGTTAATTCAGATGGGAAGGTTTACCAGCCATTTTCAAAGAAAATTGAAAAGCTTTTGTGAAAGATACCCCTCCCTGAGCTAATAGATGAAACTGGAGTTAAGTTGGAGGAACCAGCCAGATGGATGATTTTTATTACCACACCTTTAATTATTTTCTAGACTCACATTTAGCTAAAGTATTTAATGCCTGCATGGAGGCAGCTACATTTCCTATGGAAATGTTAAAAGCACTTATTGTAACCTAGCCAAAACCCTGGGAAATTCAAAACATTTTAGAAAATGTATTAATATAATACAAATGGTCAGGACTACTAGGACACATTTTCTGTTCCTACTTTTGGACATGGAGAGGGAATTCAATTAGTTTACACTACAGGGACTGTAATGTAATGCAGAGTTTATATCCTGCTCATTGCACATCTAAAAAGGTACCCGGCCCGGGCTGCCCGCTATCCCCATTGCTTTACATATTTATACTAGAACCGCCGGCAGTAGCTATAAACGAACAACCTGGACATCCAGGGGTTCTCTATCCCTCATAAATCAGATCAGAAAATGGGTCTATCTTAAAAATAATTACAAATCCCAGGGTGTCTCTACCAAATTCAATCCATGCACCGTTAAGTGTATGGGAAGATCTCCTACCTCAAGGTAAATCATTCTAAATCCCAGATCTTGACTTTAGGAATAACTCATGAATAGGAAAATGTACTCTGGTTAACCATCTCATATGAATGGTTTGAGCATCATCTGACCTACTTGGAGATCAGACTTACCAAACTGAAAGAAACCCTAATAGCAGCCAAGTGGGGCACATATGAGTTATCATGATTAGGGCATATAGCTAAGGTTAAGATGTTTGGTTTGCCAAAACTGCTTGATCTTCTTCAGATAATCCCAATTTTAATCCCATGTAACCTTGCAAATGTGTGGCAAAAGAAAGTGAATGTCCTTATTAAAGTAAAAGGGGTAGAATCTCTTCCACAATCTTTTATCTATAACCAATGTTGGAATGTTGGGGGGGCTGGGGCTGCTGATATTGAAATCATACAGTAATGACAGTCTGGCATAGGCCATCACTTTTCAAGCAGGCTAGTGTATGGTGGCAATGGTGTACATGATAGTATAGAGCAGGGGTAGGCAATCTTCAGCTCTCCTGATGTTGTGGACTACATCTCCCATAATGCTCTTCCAGTCGTAATGCTGGCAAAGCATCAAGGGAAATGTAGTTCACAACATCTGGAGAGCCGAAGATTGCCTACCCCTGATATAGAGGATGGCTCCATTATTGTGGGTTTCCAAAGCTGACAAATGAATGGGATAGAAGATGGAAGAGGATACCACAATAAAATTGACTTCTATAACAACAGGTACACCTATGATGTACAACGTGATGTACATGAAGGTAAAGGCTTTGCCTCACTGTGTCCCGAACTGCAGATTAGGTGCAGCGAGTCTCATGCTGTATTAAGGGACTGGATGGATCCTTATACATGGAACTAGTATTCAACTGATGAATCATGATGTCAGGACTGGATTCAGAACACTGGGCTTTTGTATTCAAATTGGTTTTATTGGTTTCTAGTAGTTCTTTTGTTACATAAAAATTAAATTTAAGTGAGATTGTCTGTGAATATCATGTTTTATTTCATGGGTAAATTGATACATGTATGATATATGTGCTGCAATTTACATTGTGGAAAGTGTCATACGTAATACAAACGAAAGTTAAAAAAAAAGAAATACAAAGTGATTAATATGCACTTTCTTTGGATCTGTTATTTAATTTCAGTTATAACATGATAAAATATGAGTCCCTTTGAAATATCATTAGAGAGAACAGGGGCAAAGAGCTGGTCTATTTATTGCCATAGCAACAGCAGGTAGTCATTTCCTCTCAGAATAGCCACATTTTTTCAGCGTGTGTCTGCTGATTCATACATATGGCTCTGATGCAGAGTGGGATGTGACTGTTGAGCGTGTTTTACACAGTCGGCGCTCCACCCCCGTACCATGTGAAAAAATGCAAGCTTCGGCTGCAACAAGGGAGTTCCTTATTGCTAGACTGTCAATGAGCCAGTGTCCCGCACCACAAGCCTAGTTAACAAGCTGAGACTGAAGCCGTCATACCTGAAAAACCTGCTGTGAAGCCTTACAAATTAGCACAATATCGCCACCCAAATCACAAGCGATAGTATATATTAAAAACCAAAAAACCTTAGTGATCTATGCACGTGTGCGTTAGGTCTTCTTCCTCTCCACGTTGTATATCTTTCAGAATTTCTTTATTTTTTTTGGTTGGATAATATAAGCAGAGGAGGCCAAAAAGGGCATCTTTTATGACTAAGCATTTATTCAAAAGCCATGTTGCTGCTCAGTCATCGCAGACTCACAGACACATGGGTGGCAATCGTTGCAACAATGGATTGCAGACCTGAATCTCACCATGTGCTTCCTCGGCTTGGGCTCTCTAAGCGACCCTCGCCCTCATGATTTTAATCACAGATGCATTAGATAGCCCTAAATTATGCAAAGAGCCTCTGTACAGGCATTTATCAAAATGAATTTCAAAGGTTTACATTTATTTTTTTATGTTATATTTAAAAAGAAATTTAAAGCGGTACAATTTTTATATGTTTTTATGTGTTTTGGTATATTTTTGTTTATTTTACTCTGTATTTCTTACGTTCGTGACAAAGGAAATTATAAGTATACAAGGAAATTAAGAAAGTTCTTAAGAAAGTTCTTAGTACTATTTAAATAAAAGAGAATCATAATCTCAAATTGTTTACACAGTTTCAGTGCCTACAGTTCAATGTTATATATATTACTTTTCTCGTGTCAATTTAGTACGTTTCTAAAATGATCAGCCATTACACGTGGGTGATAAAAGTTGCCCATGTTCTAAAAAAAGAAGCATTAACAAAACAAAATGTTACTTTCAACCACACAAAATTCCCTTAAGTTTTTCTTCAAGGGTGCATAATATTTAAGCAGAATCCATATGCTAGATGGATTCTATGGGACCCGTCTATGAATCCTCCATACTGTTTTGCCAGGACTGCACAACCCCAGTTCTGTATGCCAGTAGTTTACTGAATGTTTAATTGAGATGCCTGTAGTCAAGCTGGGACCTCCAAAACTCATGACCTGTTCACAGTCCTAGAGGACTGGATTCACACAGCCCTGTACTAGGCTGCACTGGCTTAAAGCACATTCGATTCGTAGAGCTCCAGCTTTAAATAGTTTGCCTGGACACATTAGCAGTCCCGCAGTAGAATAGATTACATATTTACTGTTACTGTGTGTTTAGTACCTAAAATTGGTCTTGCATGTTGGAGTATGTCTTCTCCAAAAAAAACATTTTCACATTTTAAACCATTATTATCATTTTTTTATTTATATAGCGCCAACATTCTCCAAGTGCTCAGTTGACCCAGGTTTTCGTGATTGCCTCACATTAGCACAGGTAGGGCATTAAATAACCTCAGGTGTGTTAAAGAATGTCTTTGCTTTTGCTAGGTATGTGCAATGAGGAAGCTGGTGATGTAGCCTGTAGAAATGGTCTGTTTGGTAAGCACATAAGTGGTCATTTCAAGTGTCCATAAGAAATAAACATATATTTGGTTATATGTCCTAAGGAACTGGCCGGGGCTCACTAATGTGGGCAAACAATTTAAAATCTTTGATTTCTTCTGTTCTCAAATCTGTCTAATTAAATGTGATTTCATTACGTTGTTTAAAGTTGGCACATCAGATTGCTTATTTTGGTAAACTGCTTCAATCTGAGCCTAAAAAAACAATATTATTTATAAGAATGGGGTAATTGTCATGTTGTGCTTGATGATTGAAAATTTTGTTTCTGTGTGCAAAGTATATCTAGTAATTCCACAATTCCATTCAGTGGAAGCCAACAGGTGGTTCTCCAGCTTCTACTGGACTTCCCTTGATCCTCAGCCAGCAATCGGGTGGCAGAAAGTTAGCAGCTGCAGTTAGAACAGCTGAAGAGCTTCCTGTTGGTTGTTGGTTCAGGTATAGACACTGGATATCTCTCCAGCTGTTGCCAACATACAACTTCTGTGATTTTTCCCTCACCTTTCACTTGACCAAATATTGAATGAGAATAATAGGATTTTTTTGTTCACTGACAACCGGGGAGCTACCAGTTTATAAACATCATTGTAAGTTTAATGGCTATATAACATTGGGCTCTCAAAAGAGAGGGATATAAGGGGAGGAAAGATTGGCACAAGGCTATGGCTCCCAGTAGAGTGATCTGCCTCTAGTAAAGTGGCCCAAGGGATTTCACAACTTTTGCCCTGTCTTTCTTACAAGGACACACTACTATACTTTATTTTTTATTCAGGCACCCCAGGCAACTGCCTGTTGGTAAGACAATCCCTGGCATCCCCCAAAAGCTTTGTTCTTATCTCATACGTTTGCTTAAATAGGACCCTCCTAGTATTTTGTTTCTGTAAACCCTATTTAACAATAGTCTACTTGTCTATTGTGCAGTGCTTCAATACTTGATGGTGGTATAGAATTCAATAATTAGCTTTATTGTATCATAAAAAATAACCTGGAACACATAGCTAATTTGAGAGACTTCTAAAAACTTACTGATTTAACTATTCATCATACTGGGCCAGCTCAACCCTTCTTACAAGAGAAGAACTCTGTATAGTAAAGTCAGGGGCATTTTAAACGTTTTAAGCCCAGAGCTGTTATTCATGTCAGCTGCATATAATATTGATTTCCAAGTACTAATGGCATACACAGAATATAAAGCAAAACACTTATGTAGAACAGAGTTGCTGATCTTTGGTTGTAGACCCAAAGCTGACAGTAAATATGTTATTATGCATGTTTATTTGTGTTTGAGTTGCTAGTTTTCCAATTTTGAGGAGCTAGGCGGCCATTGCTAGTAAAATTTTACAGTTTGTGTATTGATCTTCATAATTGTATTGAGGCTGGACCTATACTTAATGCAGGCATTCTGAAAATGTATTAAGATCCTACACTTAAACCTAATTCATATAATACAAAAGTCACTCTGTGAGCTCCCGGCAGAGGGCTGCTTTTAATCTGAATTTTGTGTGGCTCGGAAGTTTTTAGGTTTGGCTCACTTGGAAGTAAAAGTTGATGTTTAAGTGCCTGCATGCGGTCTCCATGGGGAGTTTCTCTATGTTTTTGGCAAGTTTTAATTGAGTGAATAACATAATATACTGAACCCAACACACAGCTGTCTGGAGAAATGCTTCAAACCTAGGTGAAGTGGGACAGGGTAAATTTCCCCAAAAGTACCTTTATGGGGAAACAGGAATTTCTGGGTCCAGATAAATAATGGGTCCCATGAGGGCTAGATAAATGATACAGTTTCAATGATTACTCCGGTGATGAGATTGTTTGTACTATGATCACCATTTTTATTTTAACCCCTAGAGTGTCAGTATTTAGAAGGAAAAAAGTAAAAAGCGTCAATGTGCCACCTAATAGCATTGAGAAAACTATAGCTTATCCCAAATAAGATGGTTTGGATACAGTCCAAGACCTGGCGGACGGCACGGTCTGAAATCCTATAATTGCCAATCTTCGCACCATTATTAGCAGTAAACCAGGTTTCAAGTATGATAACTTCTCCAAAAGGGCCCCTTTTTATTTTTAAAAAAGAATGTATGTCTCTTAATCAACCTCCATGACCCCCTGTCTGAAAGGTGACTCCTGATATATTCCCTGCTTTATTTTATTTGGCATTTATTTCAAGTTGCAGAGCAAAATGCTGTTTGCTAATCTTACTAAAGAGGTATTTTTTGCAATTAAAGGGTGCCGTAACCAGGGTTTTAGTCTAAGGCTAAATTGCTTTTTCACCTGCTGATGAGCTTCAAAAATGTTTCTACACTGGCTCCCTTTTATCTAATCAGTTTTAGTTAAAAATCTGATAACATTCAGATTCAAAATATTCAGGAATGCATAAAAAAAAGAGACCGGCGGGCAATTTCTCCAACAGGGACATTAACATATCTATGCAGTGTTAGCCCACATGGTGAGTATTTCAACAAAGGACTTTGTTCTGGGAGAATTGCAAATGAGGAGTCACACCTCCTATCCGTAAAACAAAAGTTCAATTAACATGAGATTCCTTAACGGCAGGAAAACCCGGAAAAAAAAAAAAACTCCTTGTCGGCCTTCAAGATATTGTATAATGTGGCGAGCATTCACACTAAAGAACATAGTTGCTTGATTCTGATTACGTCAGAACAGTTTTACCTAAAATCTGTAGTTCTTCCTAATATTTAATATTCATTTAAACCCCACTTCCTCGGTCTGCGCCCCCCATACATGTGGTATATAGAGGGGTTTAGCGTTGAATAGGCTAAAGAAAAAATGCCCACTTGCATAAATAAGTTATTATAAAATAATAGCACTAGGGTAACATCAAATTCTAGATAAAACAAGAGCCACATTTGTAAGGGCACAAGTTGTAATTGTGGGGCAGAGAACCTTTTGAACTACTTTTTTCCTCCCCAGTGCTAATTGTTTAGCACACACATAGAGCTGTGACAACTGTGCATCAATATTTTAGGCAGGAATCTCAAGAATCGGACAATTTAGCCACAAGTTGTTCCAGAATCCAGTTAAGGCAATGCATCGCAATCCCGCAAACCGTGGCAATGGAGAGACCCCAAGATTTGTACTCCATATCTGTCGCTATAAAACATGACTTTTGGTGTTATGGATTCACATGTGAGCTAAAAGTTGCAAAAGTAAACCATATTTAAATATATTTTAGGTAATTGATTGGCAGTGGCTACCAAAATATGAGTTCTTAGAGACGCAAGGCAGTGTGTGATCTTTATATAACGCCAATACTATAAAAGTATGGATTTTTACTTTTGTCGAAAGAAAAGGTGCAAATTCCTTTATTGGACTGCAAGCTTTCAAGACTACCTAGGGCCCTTAATATATATATATATATATATATAATATATATATATATATATCTGGTTCAAATGCATAATATTCAGGAATATTTTCAAGGTTATGAGGTTCGGATATGCACAAATACTTTGTGAATTCTCATACTTTTGTTTCCTTTGTACACGATAAGAAAAGGGTGTTTGGCCAGAAGTCTTCAGGACATGTGCTTCCATTACAGGCTTCCATGTTCCTTTTTTTTATTCTAACTATATTTGGCTTTTGATATGATTTATAAATTTATATCATCGAGTATAAGCAGGCCTGTATGAACACATGAGGGTATGCTTGTCCCAGCTTGGACCCCTGCACACCTCAGGGAGGGGGGACGAGAAAGCCCTATACCGGGGGAGCGAACACTCCACGCACCGGGTGCGGTGGGGGAAGGGAAACCGGCAGCGTGGCTGTAGGAAGGGCTTTCTGTCCTAGGAGACATGTTAGTGACGTCATCAGAGGAGGGACGCCCGGGCCTAAGCCGCCATGATTGTTTTACCTGCAGTGCATGGAGCCTTGAGATTGCTGTTTTATTTCTTTATACGGAAACGTTTTTTTTCTAATATAATTTTTTAATAAAAGTGTCAATGTATACATCAATCACTCGTAATCGCCCTCTAAAGTTAAATGGGGAAAGCACGGTGCAATTACAGCAGACTCGTCTACCATGCGTATTTTCCGCAACAGGCAATTTATTCGATCACAGTACTCAATAATGAACTGAATTAGATACGGCTTAAGCATTTTTTTTTAATCGCGTTGCTGGTACATACTTAAAGTGAGAAGGGGAAGCAACCAATTTGGATCTTTTCAGTTAACTTTTTTTATATAAAAATATATATGTATATATAAATTTATATATAACGCTATAGAAAGTAATGAAAAGAAAACAATTAAAACGATTTGCATTTAGATTAAGTGGCTAGCTCTCTTTACATATGCATAACATGCCTATTGAGAGATAGTCTTCTCGACTACGCCCCTCAACCACTCCCCTCACACGTTGAGAATTCTGGGACCGTGACGTCAGTGTTCTTCCCGCCCATCCCTGGCTATTATATAAAGTGGGTGACCGCTTCCATCGCTCTCTTCCTCACCGGGTCTGCAACCAGTTTCTAAGGTAAGCTAGAGCGCTTTTTTTTCTTGGATGATAAAGGCGGCAATCGGTTTCTAATTTCGTCAGGTGCGCTAGATTTTTCCATTCCTGTTTGGTTTCCCGTTCGGACGTGCGTTCAGGACATATATTGAACGACATCTTTGATGTTTTTTTTTTTTTACCGCGGTTGACGGTTTGGCCGTGATACAATACCGTGTTATGGGACTCTAAGGATTCCGTACAACACGAGGGCTCGCAGGAATGGACTATGCAGCAGGACCGAACTAGGAAGCGCCATCCTGCTCAAGCGT
This sequence comes from Spea multiplicata, assembly GCA_009364415.1. Taxonomy (NCBI): domain Eukaryota; kingdom Metazoa; phylum Chordata; class Amphibia; order Anura; family Pelobatidae; genus Spea; species Spea multiplicata. The sequence goes on along the minus strand of VKOC01022405.1, from coordinate 44,228 downwards.
GATTTGGCTGCGGCCTGTTCGCAATCCGCTCGTTAACCTGTGGCGTGTGAGCCATCCTAACTTATTAACGCCCTGTTTGGCTTGCCAGCTATCGTCCTAATGCTCGTGACGCCATATTTTTGCTGAAATTTGTTGGGATGGGTTAGCGTTTCTCCTGTGGCATAGCTTACAGTCTCAATGAATGAGGTGGTTGTGTTTTAAAGCTTTGTCGTTTAATGGTGCCCTTTTGGATACGTAGGCGGTGTAAGGCTGGCTTGTGGCTGATGGTTCCGTAGCTTAATTTGTAGATTTTATGTGGGCTTTTTTTCGTTACCAACTACTAGTCCACACCCTTTCTGCTACCGGGTATTCCTGTTTCATTGCGAATGCACAATAATCAGCCGTAAATGGCTGACGGTATCTTGATAGTGTAATGTTCATGGTCTGGTTTTTGGTAATGTTGGCATATTGAAGCAGACATTCGCCTTGGTTCTGTAAGCTCACCACAATATAAAGATGGCCGCTGCACATTCTCGGCTCATCAGGTTTTCTGCTCCACAAGATGGAGGCTGATGAGTCACAACTCGAAAGACAAAAGAGTTAGCAGTGGAATCACATGCAGGGCCAGTGACATGCGCCAGGGGGAGCTGCCGTGCCTCTCGCAGCACATGTTACTTTCTTCTGAACTGCCTCTATGAAGCCCTGGGGTGCAGCTGAATACGGATGACAACCAAATTCTTAAAATAACTTTCGATTTTAAATGTTATACAATTTTAACAATGAATGTTTCTTTTCTTAAGGTGTCCTTATTGCCAAACATCTACTAATCAACAATGGGAAAGGAAAAGACTCACATCAACATCGTCGTCATTGGACACGTAGATTCTGGAAAGTCCACAACTACCGGACATCTCATCTACAAATGTGGTGGTATCGACAAGAGAACCATCGAGAAGTTCGAGAAGGAAGCTGCTGAGGTTAGTTGATACTCCCCCTCAAATAGAATAGTGTGGCTGGGTCCCTAATTAGGGAATCCTATGCATGACAAAAATTACAAATTATTCCATATCGCCACACTCAAGTGTGTAATTATATTTCCAAAAAAACCCCAAAAACTTCTTGAGCAGGCATGGAATGCAAACTGCCTTATCACACAGCAATTATTGGCTGGTGGCCTTTTTATCACTTAAGTACTTGACAAGCTGAGCATCTAGAGTTTCTCGCGTTCAATGAATCTCAATGTGGTTATTTATGGTTCTTCTATTTAAACAGATGGGAAAGGGCTCCTTCAAGTATGCCTGGGTTCTGGACAAACTGAAGGCTGAGCGTGAACGTGGTATTACCATTGATATCTCCCTGTGGAAGTTCGAAACCAGCAAATACTATGTCACAATTATTGATGCCCCTGGCCACAGAGATTTCATTAAGAACATGATCACTGGAACTTCTCAGGTAAGACTGTCTTTTTAGTGACCAGATAGTTAACATTTGACATCCAAAGATTGAATGATAAAGGCATACAACTAAATTTGTTTCGTTCTCATAGGCTGACTGTGCTGTTCTGATTGTGGCTGCTGGTGTTGGAGAGTTTGAAGCTGGTATCTCCAAAAATGGACAGACCCGTGAGCATGCCCTCCTTGCCTACACTCTTGGTGTCAAGCAACTTATTGTTGGTGTCAACAAAATGGATTCCACTGAGCCACCATACAGCCAGAAAAGATACGAGGAAATCGTGAAGGAAGTCAGCACCTACATCAAGAAGATCGGCTACAACCCAGATACTGTTGCCTTTGTGCCTATTTCAGGCTGGAACGGTGACAACATGCTTGAGCCCAGCTCCAACGTAAGTTGTATAATCAAAGTTCTGTAACTAGATTGGGGACTACATCTGCAAATATAGAATTATGTACTTACTATCACTTCTCATTTCTCTAGATGCCCTGGTTTAAGGGATGGAAGATCAGCCGTAAAGAAGGTAACGGCAGCGGAACAACTCTGCTTGAGGCTCTTGATTGCATTCTGCCACCCAGCAGGCCCACTGATAAGGCACTTCGTCTGCCACTCCAGGATGTCTACAAAATCGGTGGTAAGTGTTTCTTCCAAGAATTAAAAATTGTTAAAATGGTTGTCTGCCTGGTTTAGTAATGACTTACTAGTGGCGCAAGAATAATCTGCACCTTGTCAGATGATTAAGTAGTATCTGTTCCTTTTCAGGTATTGGCACAGTACCAGTCGGTCGTGTAGAAACTGGAGTCCTGAAACCAGGCATGGTCGTTACCTTTGCCCCAGTTAACGTAACAACTGAAGTTAAGTCCGTAGAAATGCACCACGAGGCTTTGAGTGAGGCTCTGCCCGGTGACAACGTTGGCTTCAACGTAAAGAACGTCTCTGTGAAAGATGTCCGCCGTGGAAACGTTGCTGGAGACAGCAAGAACGACCCACCTCTGGAAGCTGGTGGATTCACTGCACAGGTACAGTTGATCTTGCGGTCATTTCTTCTCGAATACTTGCGTATATGTATATATATATATTTTTTTTTAAATATGTTCTAACATAAAACTGCCTTTCTAGGTCATCATCCTCAACCACCCAGGTCAAATTGGTGCTGGGTATGCCCCTGTGTTGGATTGCCACACTGCTCACATTGCTTGCAAGTTTGCTGAGCTCAAGGAGAAGATTGATCGTCGTTCTGGTAAGAAGCTGGAAGACAACCCCAAATTCCTGAAGTCTGGTGATGCTGCCATTGTCGAAATGGTCCCAGGCAAACCCATGTGTGTTGAGAGCTTCTCAGACTATCCTCCTCTTGGTAAGTTGGCTTTGCGGTTATTTGCAGTTAAATTATAAGTTCATATTATATCGGTCTGGCCGTGGTACTTATTTTGTTTTTCCCTTTACAGGTCGTTTTGCTGTGCGTGACATGAGACAAACCGTTGCTGTTGGTGTCATCAAGGCAGTTGAGAAGAAGGCAGCAGGCAGTGGCAAAGTCACAAAGTCTGCCCAGAAAGCTCAGAAAACCAAATGAATCTTTCACAAATCACCTACCACCTCAGTCTTAACCAGCGGTGGAAGATTGGTCTCAGAACTGTTTGTATCAATTGGCCATTTAAGTTTAATAGTAAAAGACTGGTTAATGACTACAATGCATCGTAAAAGCTTCAGAAGGAAAGGAATGTTTGTGGACCATTTGTTTGTGGCAGTTTTAAGTTATTAGTGTTAAATCAGTAAATTTCTAAATGGAAACAACTTGACCAAAATCTGTCACTGAATTTGAGACCATTAAACAAAGTTAATATTGAAATGTGCTCTGTGTAATATTTTATTGACATATGGTAGGCTTGAAATCCATTATTTCTAGGTATAAAACGCTGCCTAATTAATCAATTTTAAGCCTTGACATGTCCTATCTGGAACATTTTAGTTGTGAGGTGATTTTGGTTTCTAGTAGTGTAAAGATTTCCGGATTGGATGAGTTTGCAACTTTTTTCGAAATTGACCAACACTTGGGTGCTAAAATAAACACAAGCGGAGGAAATCTATTTGACATGCCTCATTAGTTGAGTTGTCCTTTTTGTGTCCATCCTTTAATGCAGTAACTTGGAAGATGGATGTTCCCGTTGCTGTTTACTATAATACACTGGGGGGTGGCTGAAACTGGTGGTTTCTTGTGATCATATTAGGCTTCTTAAAACTGCTAGGGTACACAAACCTGTTTCCAAGAAAATGTATAGTTCTGAATTTTGCCATCTTAAGCAAACCTGTTAACACATGACATTACAAATGATGTAAAAGTGCATACAGCATTGCTTGATGCATGTAAGCTGAATGCTATACTGTAAAACTGAACCTGTCACTTGAAAGGAGTAGTTCCAGAAGGCTGGAAGTTGGCAATTGTGCTACTATCCACACAAGTTACTGATTTGGCTAACTACAGACGGCTAAGCCTTAGGTTGGTGGTTGCAAAATTAGTGGAAACTAAATGATTGTGAAATGAGAATCATTTAATATCTGAAACATCTTGTTAAACTCCTCTCTAGTAAAATATAGTTTAAGATTTTGGTAAGGCATAAAACGGTTTTCCCTGAAGGCATTGGATGTTAAAGCCTATAAGGTAGTGGTTGGGTTACAGGAGACAAACTTGTAGTTAATGATGTATAATCAGGAAGGTCTTGTCACTATCTAGTGATATGGGTCCTTAGCAGGTATCTGCTTACGACCCATATCACTAGATCAAATATTAAAGAAGTCGGGGGAAAGCAAATTAGGGGTCACAATGAAGAGGGCTAGAGGTTTAACTAATGTAAGGAAGATTCACTTTACTGAGATGTAGGTAGGTAAATAGGGGAAAACCCTACCATCAGAAGTGGTAGGCAAATGGCCGATTAAGTTCTAAGCTTTTTTTATCAGGGAAGAATGGTCTGATTAGACCTGAATGGTTATCTTCTGTTTATAAAATGGTGCGTAACAGATCTTCACAATATATATATATTTTTAAGTGGGCACAATTGGTATCCAATACAAGGTCCTCAACTTACTTGTGTCCTGGTTTTGTTATATTACCCTTTGGTAATATGGTTATGGTTCAAGTGGTAGACGGCAACAATGACATGACTCCCTTTTAATCACACGGTAAACCAGGGTTTCCAAACAAAGCTAAAGCTCCCTTTCTGGAACAGAGCCTTCATCCAGTTACATGGTGAATCCTATGTAGAGGGCACTGAGAGCCTACCAAAAAGAAAGCTAGAAATTTCTGGCCTTGTTTCAAACACTGCTTTCTGTTTTGCAAGCTCAAGACTGTGTAACGTAAGCTTTGGAGAAAGACAAATTACGGCCTTCGGTTATACATCTGCTGAACATGATGGTGTTCAGTGAGTAGTAACAAGGCGCAAAGCCACTATGTATAAGGCCAGACAGATCTTGCTCTTTTGTATTCACTTGTTACACAACATTTATCATTATCTGGGACCAGGATACCTACCTTTATTCTTTACTGCAAGGTTCCTGCTTTTTAACCCCTTCAGGACAGGGACATACCTGGTACTTCCTGGTCATAGACCGGGACGTACCAGGTGCGTCATCCCCAAAAACCGCCCCCACAATCGCCACCCCGAACCTGTGATCACTGATTCTGTAGGCTGAAAACACGATTGCAGGAAAACCTGCAATTGCGTTTTCAGCTGCCACAGGCAGCTTCAGGAAAGGGGGTTTAGTGTTGATTGGGTCCCCACACAAGTGTGGGGACCTGACACAACACCGTTCTGCTGCCTGAACGCTCCATGAGAGCGACAGTGCAGCATTAACCCCTTCAATGCCACGATTGCGGTATTGAAGGGGTTAATTCCGGCTTTGTACGGGGCAGACCAGCAACAGCAAAAACGAGCCCCCACATGCCCTTTGATGACTCCTGTAGGCATGGAAGCTTACAGGAGTCATCAAAGAGACTCCCTGCAATGGCTAGTCTATAGACCAGCAATTGTGTCCCAGCTGCCAGAGGCAGCTTCAGGGACGGGGAGAGGGTTCTTCAGTCACCACATGAGTGTGGAGACCAGCCCCAACCCTCCCCTGCTGCTTGATCGCTCCATGAGAGTGATAGTGCAGCGTTAACTGTATGACAGGCATTGCAGGGGTTAACATTTGTCCCCACAAGCTTGTGGGGACTTAATATCAGTCAAAGCTGTGCTCCAATGGAGCATCAGCATTGAAAGAGTTAAAAAAATATAAAAAAAAACAGCACTGACCTGAAAGTCAGGGCGCTTCCAGGTCAAATGCTGTGAGTTTAGTAAGTCGCCTGATGATGATCAGATCACTCCTGGCCATTAGGAGTGATCTGATCATTATGGTAGCCCCTGGATGACCTTTAGAAAGAGAGAGGGGTCATCTAGGGTAATTGTGGGAAAAAAATATTAATAAAAAAAAATTCATAATTATTACCTGATCACTTGTCGGTGACACTGATTATTGATCGGTCTCCCTGGTCAATGTCAGTGGCCTAAACTTGTCAGTAACAAGCCTGAAAACTGTCAAAATTACCCTAGTTGAGCACCTTGACTTGTCTACTGTTCATAAACATATTTTTGTGGGGTAATTTACAGTGGGGGCTTCCAAAATGTCCCAAAAGAGATATGGACCCAGTAAACCAATTTCTAAAAAAACAAAAATGTGCATGTTCCAGTTTTGGCCTCATAGCTTCCTCAAAAAATGCATGAACCATGCATGTCAGGCCTTTTTTGAAAACTGTCAAAATTACCCTAGTTGAACACCTTGACTTGTCTGCTGTTCATAAATATATACTTTTATGGGATAATTTAGAGTGGGGGCTTCCAAAATGTCCCAAATGGGATATGGGCCCAGTAAACCAATTTCTGTAAATTCCAAATTTAAGCATTACTTAACTCTATTTTCTCAAGTGGTCTATTCAGGATCTGATTCTGCTCTTCAGATATATTTGGGATGTCAGTTTTTGATACATATTCTTTTAATTTTTCCTTGGAAGGGACTTTTGGCCAAGTGTACAGTTTTTCGTAATAATCACGAAAAACTCCTGCCACCTCATCCGGCCACATATATACTTTATCCCCCATTACCAACTTGTCTATTCAGCTACTGGCTTGTCAATAATTTATCGGATCTGTTACTTTTATGATAAAACCGAATTCTCTTTTTTCCATATTTTTAAATATTTGTTCTAATTCTATTTGGTTAACAGCGTTCATAATATCATCAATTTCCTTTGTGCCTTTGGCTGATATTTAATTTATTTGCACAAGATAAGTTATAAAGTGAAATATATAAATCTGACCTTGATTTACCTGACTTTCCTATAGTCATCAATTTTGAGAAGGTGGCCTCTTATTAATTATTATTATTAGTCCATTTTTTGGAAACAAAGAAATAAGATCTTTATTTTTTTAGGGTAAAGAAGTGAGTCATCTAAACGCAAGGTTGTTTTATGGGACCTATCCAGTTTATTCTTTAACTCAAAGATCACCAAACTGTGATCTGACCACAGATTTTCTTTAAGAGTTATTTGTTTGGTTAGCTTTATCAGAGTTTGTTCTCCAAAGATCATATCGATTCTAGAGTAAGTTTGGTGTACTCTTGAAAAGTGAGAATAGTCCTTTTACTTAGGATGGAAAACCGTCCAGATATCGTATAAGTTGGCTCTTTAAGTGATTCTTCTAAAAGCTCTTGCTTTTTTGATTAGATTCTTTGGAACGACTTTATAGGGGCCCATCTTCTTGTCTAGCTCTATGTCCTGTATGCAATTAAAATCTCCAGCAATCAGGAGAATGCCTTCTTTGACCTTCTCCACTTTGTGTAAGATTTTAGAGAGAAGTCTTAGAGGTTCTGAGTTTGGCAGGTAAATATTAACCAACATAAATCTTTCGTTTACCACTCCAACCCAGATCAGTGAGCGTCCCTCTAGGTCTTTGTCGAAATATATTTTGTCTCTATTTTCACCGTATTTGAGAAAGCTATTGACACCCCTCTTTTTTCTTATCTTCCAGAGAAGAGTAGTACATTTGAGGAAACTGTCTACCCCCCATTTTGTCCATTTTTCTCAAATGAGTCTCCTGGGAAAAAAACCCCAAATCTGCCCTTTCTTTTCTCAAAAAGTCATATACCCTATTTCTTTTTACGGGTGAGTTTAAACCCTGAACGTTTCCAATTCCATAAGCCGGACAACATTACACAAATAATAAAGAAGAAAAGACATCTCTTTAAAAAAAAGATTTACACAGACGACTAAAAAAAAAAAGATAACAAAAAAAGAGAGCCTATACTGACCAGATATTTTGCCAGTAATACTCTCTCGTGAGAGTAATCGAATAGTTCTATAAATATACAGTCTCATATCTTAAATACATGTGAGGTCAGCATTCAAGCATCATCTACACATATATATACGGTATATATATATATATATATATATATATATATATATATATATATATCCCTCTCTCGTTGCCAAAGTCATTCAGTACAGGAGGGTAGGGCACATGATACGGTCCTCATTTACCTTGTCCGGCCATCAAAAGTTTGGACACACACATGCTCATTCTGTGGGTAAACGTGGCCAAGGTAGTCCTCTGGCAGCTTGCAATCTCCTATTAGCTGTTGCTCGTGGCAATTATTTTCCGTAGAAAAAAAGGCTTGTAGATCACAAAGCAGCATCAAGGTGTGCACTTGTTTTCCAGAAATGCATAGATAAGGCTGCAGGGACTTATAGTATTCTGTTTATTTGCAAACTTTGGAATAATCAGAAACAAGAAGCTCAGGTGCCACCTAGTGGTTGTTTATAAATATTGTTTGTTTGTTTTTTAGAAAGAAATTAGAAGCAAATAAGGGTAAGAACACATGACAATTACATAATATCGGACCAAGCTGAATAGTAGCCCTTGCTTACTACAACATTATTAAAAGTGATGCTTAACTGGTTAATTAACCCCTTGAGTGCTGTGGGTCAAGACTAATTACAGGAAATGGAAGAAAGCCCCAGATGACTTTTCCCCATCAAATCTCTGTATATGCCAAAATAATTTGTCGTAATCATGAAAGCCATCAGAAATCTTGGGGCACAGTACAGGCCTAAAGCCTATACCTGAATTCCCCTCACATGAATCTGCCTCATGTCCATCCCACTGCTCCACTCACAGCAAGTGTAAGCATGAGGTTAGTGGAGCTTGGGATTGATATTTCTCTGCACACCCATAACATAGCTGTTGGGCTAACACAGGAGTCTGACATTGGAAAGGTTAACCAAGGCAGGCGTGTTTTACAGCCTACAGATTGCCCCCTTAAGACATACAGACTCACCCACACCTTTTTACATATAAGAGCTCTGCCATATATTCATTCAAGGTTGAGCCTCTATGACCATTAGTTTGGGTCATCTTGAGGACACAATGTTTTCATAGTTTTATGTTAAAGATGCTGGATTTTTGTGATACTGAGTTTTGGGGGAGGACATCACTGGAAGCTCCATCATGTTTTGGGACGTTCAACAACAGACACCCTCTCCCACATTCCTCCAGAGTGTGTGGTAGTTTGTGTTGCAACATTGTGTGTTAGTGTATAGTATTAGTGTGAATGAGAGTTAAAGCAACCAAAATCACCATTCTGTATGGGTGATATTTCTTTACCCCCTTCTTGCTACACAGGACACTGTAAAGACACAGATACTTGGGTAGTCCTGCAGGCTGCCCATGATACAAGCGGTATCACTTTGATATGAGGAAGAACTACATAAAACACCCACGTTGAAAATCAGCTTTACTATGTACTATTACATTAGTATATAAAAGGTATAGGAATTGCAGAAAAGGTGTGGTTAGATAATGTTGCCAATAGGAAGCCTTGTACTCTACTAGGGACAGGCCTGATGATGACATACCGTATTGGCCCAATTATAGGCCACACTTTTTCCCCCACTTTAAGTATTTAAAGTGGGAGTGCATCCTTTAATTGGGGTTTAGCACGCGGATGTGCAATTCGACATGGTTTTCCTTTGAGCCCAGGGTTAGGATCCAGATCCCCCGCAGCGCTCCACCACAGAAGCCCCAGCGGAAGTGCCGGCAGCAGCTGAGGTTGTCTGAGCACATCGTGCTGCAGGGAACATGAATCCTCCTCTCTGGCAGCCGGTGAACATCTGCGAGATGTGTGCAGACAACCCCCGCTGCTGCTGGCATTTCTGCCGGGGCTTCTATGACAGAGCCCCTATTCTATTTCCATAGTAGCCCCGGCGGAAGTGTTGAACAGTGGCAGAGGTTGTCTACATGCATCGCACAAATGTCCCCCGGCTGCCCCCGCTAGACACCACGGAGTCTGGGTATGCATTGGTAAGTCTGGGGGGGCATTCAGCATATCTAGGGGGGCATACAGCATATCAAGGGGGCAGAGTGGCATATCTACAAGTAAGGAAGGTGCATTAGGAATTAAGGGGGGGAGGACCTTATAATGGCTATTTGTTTTAAAAGTTTCTGTTTGTATATAACATATGCTGACTAACTGCGAAATAGATACCAAAAATGTTAAAATACATGTATTCCTGTTCATTAGATAAAATACTGGTTTACCATTCTACTCATGTGTATTTTTCTTTAAAATAGCATCAGGGTGTGGCCTATAATCGAGCCAATACAGTATTAAGTTGTGTTTTATTATAAACTGTTATAGTTTCATTTAAATACTAAAAGAAATGTTTAAGAATCATTTTACCAAATGCAACCTGTCCAACAAGGCTGTGCGTTGGCTAAGAATACATTAAACTAAAAGTCCCAAACTTTCAGTTTCAATTCATAGTAACTTATGAAAAAGGGAGGGATCTCTACTCTTTTTATGTAATACACCATAGGAGTTCCTCATTCGAAGCTTAAACAAAACCAAGTGAATTATAATGGCAAGCAACAGGCGCAATTCTGTGAGAAGCAAGGGCAAAGGAAAAGAGGACTGTGGCCAAGCACATCAAAAAGATGGACTTAAGAATATGAAACTAATTGTGATGCCTGAAGACACTATGAATGGACATATAAGTCTATCAACTGTGGTGAATAGGCTAAAGCTGAAAAGGGGCGATATCTCAGATGCTGTTAGGAAAGTGAACAGCATGGTAGATACAATTCTAAAATCGGATGCCATTGCCACACACCCTGTATTCTATAGAATGGAAGACATTGGATCTGGGAGTTATTATGAGCATCTTAAGGTAAAATAAATAAATATTTACAGCTATGCTTGTGTGTGTGTGTGTAATAAATAAATAAATAAATATATATATATTCTGGCTTGTCTGATGGATGTAGATGAGTGTTTAATAATGACTGCTATTACCTAATTCTTAATTTTTCCCCACCATACTTAATTCCATTTGTATGAACTCTTGGGTCCAGCCCCAAACCTTAAAGTCAGTAACATAACCTCATGCGGATGAGTCCCATTACTACTATTTGCCTTTCAGTCTTAATTTACATAATTGTACAGCTCTATTACTTTACATTTACTAGCTGTCATACCTGATGTCTGTCCATGGCTGAAGAATAAACACATTTCTGTATAAGTATTGTTTATATCCTAATATTTTGTTCTGCATTTCTTGTTTAGATTATTAAACCAAATGAGTTTGACATTATGCTGACATTATCAGTGGGAAGACTAGTGTTGAAAAGTTATGGAGAATCTGGCGCTTTCTATACGTTATCATTTAAAAGACTACCAGCAAAACATCCTTTAAAAAAATATCTAGATGATGAAGGAAATATATCCGCCCAAAAAATTATGCGTGATTTAAGATGTATTATCAAAGATATAATAAAGAAATTGGGTAAGATGTCTACTTTCTTCTAAGCTGCATCTGTTCTCTAAATTATACTGTGCTCCATTTGTCAAAAACAATCCTTCATCCAAGTGCCAGGATATGATTGGCGGAAGTAAACTATAGAGCCTGCGCACAGTTCCCCATAGTAGCAATGGGCAATTTGAGCAGTGGTGCTACAAAAAGCTCAACAGTGCGATTGTCTTCGTTTCTGCGTCAGAGGGGCTGCTACCTCCCTGGACCTAGCCACTGGGACTAGGTGGACCAGCGCAAACTATGCCTCTGTACACGTACACTGTAATTTTGTAAAAATGCAACGCCTGCTGGACAATTAAGCATATTTTCATATTTTGTAATTATTATATTGTTTTATAAACAGATATTCCAGTTACCATTGCAAGAAAAAAGCGTTACAGTCCTGCCATTACCCTGATATTTCCCAATGAACCTGACAGTATATCTGTGGATTTGGTTCTCGCACTCAAACCTCAAGGATCGTGGCCTGCATCAACAAAGGGAGGACTGGACATTAAAAACTGGTTAGGAACTAAAGTTAGACGGGAATTACGATGGAAGCCATTTTACCTTGTAGCTAAACAACCGATTGGAGAAAAGAACGCCAAGGGTAAAAAAAATGAAACTAGTATTTTTTGTACATACTATACATACTTTAAGAATAGAAAATGAATATAATCCCAGTATTGATAATAAACAGTTTCTAACACGGTTGTAATTACTTTTCTATAAAGAATGATTAATGTACAGAGATATGCAACTCTTGAGCAAGCTATGGAAATTAGACTGAAAATGTAGAGGTGAAAAGTGTTGACAACAACATTATTAATGCCTTGCCAAACCATATACATTTTTTTCAGTTTATCACTTTAGATTCTGCAATCCACTTCAGTAAGTTCCTCTTTTAACCTTTGCTTCTCAGTTATTGTTCTTAATATTTTTGCTACTTTTCAGCTCAGTACTCCTCTGCTTGTTGTCCATTCAAAGAAAAACATTACTTAGTATTGCCTTTTTCCTGTATCTAATCACACCATCTCCTACCCTTCAGCACAGAATACCCTCCATCTCAACATAACATCTGATGAACCCCCATGCTTCTCCATTCTCCTTCCACTCTTTTCCCAGGGCCATAGTAACTACTAGGACAGTGGTGCAGAAAAACTACTTATTTTGGGGCTAAATTAATGGCTTGTATGTGCTCTAACCACTTCTACCCACAAACTATTCTATGCCTATATCCATCCTGCACAGCCTGTTTGTTTATTCCTTTTTAAGCACAGGGCCATCAGGAACCCTTGTTTCTAGGGTGCCCGAATCTGTTGAGATTTAACATTTAGCTTTCATCAAGGGCTAAATGTCTATTTTCTCTTTGTTTCCTTTCTAAAACATTTTAGATTTTATTTTTTGTAGCACCAGCCAGCCACCAAATAAAACTTCCTACATATTGTTAATATTTATCAAATCATAAGGTAGTTTTAGAATATTTACAATACAAATGTATAATTGCATTTCCCATCTCTTATGTAGATCAGATAATGTAACCCAGTAATGCAGGCTTAAATCTTTTATAGCAAATACCTGAAAAACTGCCATAAAATAATTTAAATATAGCATAAAGACATTCACTCTATTGATTAATTACACATTTATTTTTTGCTGATAGAGCCACTTTATGGGATACGGCTTTCTTCAGTACACTGTTAAACATCAAGTTTCAGATCAGCTAACTTTTCCATCAGTCCAAGATTTTCTGGGGTAGTCCCAAAGCTGACAAATTTGTTATAGATACTGCAGGCAGTTTGATATCACAGCACTGAATAGGACATAGGACATATGGGGGAAAAAAAGGAGAAGTTATACCACAGTGAACACAAAATCTTATGTGAGATCACATGCTGTATGAAACTATAACAAAATATGTGAAAGGTAGAAATCCTTTAAACAGAAAGTGATCTATGCACTACACAAGACTCAACTGCTCTTCACCCTGTGCTGACAAAATACTTATATTTCTTTTTTAGTGGAGACCTGGCGTCTTTCCTTTTCAACTATTGAAAAGAAAATAATAAAAAATCATGGACAGAGAAAGACTTGTTGTGAGAATAAAGAAGATACATGTTGCAGGTTAGCTAACCAAATGTATACTAACTGGTTGTTATAGCTATTTCTATGACCAATTATAAATGTGTATAGGATCACTAATTTTTAGGACAATACTCCAAGAGTATTGACCTCCATTTTTCAAGACCAAAGCAATTCTGAACAATAAACATAATAAACAATTTTGGCAATGTATGCATAAAAAAATAAAATAAACCGATATGGAATAGGTCACAGAAATCTGAAGGGGGCATAAATTACTTGGGTTAGCATAAAGTACAGTGCTGTATACAGTGAAGGCTAGAATTTACAATCATTTTATTTCATCAAAGTCCCTTTATCTACTGACCTGAAGGTTGTCGTCAGTTGGCAATAATACACTTTAGTGCTGCTGCTGTACAACTACTAAGCCCCTCTACAGTGAATTTTTTTTTAATAAAAACATGTTGATCTGAAGCAGGAAATCAGCACAAAAATAAATTCAGGAATTTCAAGGAATCCATGGATTGTCTCAATATAAACATATGTTCTGGTTTTCAGGTTTCCATTCCACCTTTAGTACCCTTAGTGTGCATTTTTTTCATCTGTCCTGGTACAAGACAAGTCTGAATGAAACTCAGCTGTCTAGCTGTTAATTATGTTTAATGGAGGTGAAAAATGCATGGGCAGCAATTGTTAAATTGAGGCTGCAACAGCTTAAAAAGGCTACATAGAAATCAATTTAAAATACCTAAGCAAATAAATGGTGTGCGCAAAATCCTAGCACATTAGAATTCAAATTGATAGATTTTATAGATAGAAAGAAAAGTTTGTTTAGAAATGTACATACAATACTAAACTTTTAGCACACCAGTAAACCGTGTAAATGAAACAAATAGCAAATGATGTGTCCAAAAACAGTGTAACCTTTTCATTGTCAGATTAAATTGATGCCAGCATTGCAAGGGTTAGTTATATATTTTTAACTGTACCAGAATTGCAAGGGTTATAATTTTTAACAGCGATCATTTTGGAATTGTACCAAAAGAGGTAAGCCCTTCACTGAAAGTTAACGCATTTACGCATACATTTTGCAATTTATTCACCAACGGGAATTTACAGGAATGTTTCAAGGAGAGCTGTGATTTCAACTCCCTGCTTTTCTTATTAATTATGAAATGGCCAACACTGGGAAGTTCCTTTAGCAATAAGGACTTAGCTGATCATGCATGATACTTAAAAGATGAAGAGACTGAGAAAAAAAAAACTAATTTTTCAGAGGGGTGTGTGTTTCCAGAGAGGGTTCCAATAGGAGCAATGCTTTATTTTTATGATTTTGTTTTGGGAATATCTTGTGTTTTGTGCACCAGCAAATTTTGAAAATCTATGTTCTTGAAACGTATTGCCCTAGAGGACCGTCCTCAAGCTCCCCAAAAGTGACATTTATGGCCCTCATACTACAGGGTTTGTCTCAATATGTAAAGGCAGCATTTGTCTGGTATCCATTTGTTATATCAAGTGGACCAGGACACATTTTTTACAGCTAAGTTAGCTCATTTGAACTTAACTACTATGAGGGAACGAGCATTGAGAAGTTGAATTACTTACTGGTGAGTACCAAATTAGTGTACTTTGTTTTCCCCAATAGTCAAGTTTCTAGACGTGTTGTTAAATTGAGCCAATTATGCCATCAAGGATTTATCGTTTTAAGTTTGCTGCAGCTAATACATCGCTTCTTGCTTGACTGTTTATATTCTAGGTAAATTAAAGCAACCTATTGAAACATAGCAAGTATTTCCACAAATTTCTCACTATGTAATTATTTGTCCCTTTCTTGCAGAAAATCTTGTCTTAAGCTTTTAAAATGCCTTTTGGAATTGCTAAAAGAAAAGCACAAGCGATTGCACCAGTTCTGCTCCTACCATGCTAAGACTGCATTCCTGCATTGCTGTACAAAATATCCGCGAGATACTCAATGGAATGTCAAAGACCTGGACATCTGCTTTGATCGTTTAGTTGATTATTTCCTAAACTGTCTTGAAAGTGCTTATCTTCCTAACTTCTTCATACCCTCTTACAATCATTTTGGCTCAGAATTTATCGGAGGAAGCCTAGCATTTCTGAATAGCAAACTAGTAAGTGAAAAAACACAGGGCTACCCAGTCTTTAACAGCCTCTTCAAATGATAATGAAATTACTATTTATCCTTAGTAGGAGCAATCTAATTTCCAGTGTATATTGAAGCCCATTATCCATAGACTCCAGTGCATTTTAGTATATGCAAAACAGTGCAGGCATTCTTTAACCCCTTAACGCCCCATAGACATACAGGTACATTCATAAAAGTTGTGTCAAGATGCCCCTCAGGACATACTCATATAACGTGCCTTTTTTTTTTTTTGCAGTGGCAGGGACACAATCAGGCTTTCCCTTTGGCAGTTGTCAATGGCATTAAGGGGAATTAAGGAGAAAACCAAAATGAAGTATGTTTCCCCCTAGGTAGAACAGCAAGTAAATAAAAGCCGATAACACATTGATTTTAAGCTTGCAGGCTCGGCCCTCTTTATCTAATGCAGGGATCTCCAAACTCGGCCCTCCAGCTGCTGCAGGACTACATCTCCCATAATGCTCCTTCAGCTAAGGGGCTGGCTGAGGAGTATGGGAGATGTAGTCCTGCAGCAGCTGGAGGGCCGAGTTTGGAGATCCCTGATCTAATGCATTGGCTTTTCTTAGTCTGCCACCCAGCGTAATTCACAAACACCACCAAATAAAACGATAAATTTAAATAATTGATTTTAGTGTTTCCTTCGTGCCTCCAGTTTAACCTTAGCCTGTTGTGTTGAACCTTTAAATTCCAAGCACTGCAGCCCAGAATACTTAGCTGGACCAGAATCCGTTTCACTAACGCCACATTCCTTGGACAAGCCCATCACAGTATTTGGGCTCGTTCTGCACACAAATAGCAACTAACGCCATTTTGTTTTTAAAAATATACATTAAACTTTTTAAACTTGTTTACTGAACAGATGGAACATTTCCACATAACACATTTACAACTATTGACATACTTGAACAGCAGCACTGATAGTTAGAAAATTCACATTTAACCTGCCTGATCTTTTGATAACCATGAAGAACCCTTCTGTTAAGAAAGTTGTTTTGGGCACTGTGATGCTGTAAAGTTACAGTAAAGATAATATCAAATACAATGAGACTAATGCTTCTTAAAAATACTTGTCAAGCGCGGTGCTATTTATATTTCTACAAAAAAAAAAAAAAAAAAAAAAAAAGCAAACACTTGCAGTTCCTGAACCTGTTGAAGCGGCCTGAAAACAAAACAAAACGATATGCCCGTGAGCTCAGGTAGAGTAAATACAAATTGCAAACTTATAATTCAGAGTATTTTGACTCAATGACTAAATGATATAACAAATGTAACTACGCATTTTAAATAATCTATGACTTCCCTGTTAGAGAAACCCTCAAATATAGGGAATAAAGAAGCAGAGACACAGCACTTCAATGGTGAGGTGAGTTTATTTCCCACAGGCAACGTTTCGACACACAGGTCTTTCTCAAGCAATAAAGAAGCAGTCTCAGCACTTTCACAAGCCGTGGTTTCACTAGTAAATATTAATTTACATGTAAACTATTTCTTTCATATTGGATAAACACTATGAGTGAGAAAAATGCATTTCTTGTTTTTATTTCCTTTTATTTGCCAACTTGCCCTCCAGTCTCCTATCTTGCTCCGCCCATGAATAAGGCGGAGTCACGTGATGTGACATCACTTCCTGTGACTCCGCCTTGTTCCTGGGCGGAGCAAGAGAAGAGACGCTGTGAGGGAACAACTCGAGGGCAGCCTTGCGGGACTGCGCGGGAAATCAGGTAAGGAGGCGGGCGTGATTGGCCACAAATGTGGCGGGAGCGGGCGGGATTGGCCACAAATGTGGCGGGAGCGGAACTCCCACACGGCGGGAGCGGGATTCAAAACAGCGGGAGCGGGATTCAAAACGCAGTCCCGCGCAGGGCTCTAGATCCAGGTCCCCTGCAGCTCTGTGGGGGATCTAGATATAAGACGAGGGGTATTTTTTGCTCTGAAAAAACCTAGTTTTATAATCGAGCAAATATGGAGTGTAGTTTTACACTCGATACATGGGAAGGGACATTTTTTTTTATCTTAATGTCAATACAAGGACATACTTGACAATACATCAGCTGGAGGGGATAGACAGAGGGACCATACGGAAAAGATAGGTCCATCTGCGCAAAACATAAGATCTTAGGTTACTGATATGACCCCACCATGAAAATTCTAGATGTTTCCATTCTTTCAATAGCTTATTCGTTGTCTCCAGAAGATGTAACAAATGTATCTCCATAATTTTAGAAATATTTCTGGCAATTTTAATACCCAGATAAGTATATTCAACATATTCTATCTGAAATTTCTTTTGTATTTGTTCTGCACTTCCTTTGGGAATATTTGTAAAATGAGCAACTGTCTTATTCAAATTTAGTTTGTAATTAGAAACATGGCTATAACTGTCCACCTCTTTCAAAAAGAACGCCATAGATTCTAATGGATCCGTCTGGGAGATAACATTATCTGCGTACAGCGCTGTTTTTAATTCACTCCTTAATTTGAAGACCCTTGATATTTCTGTTTTGTCTGATATTTATAACAAAAGGTTCTAGAGCCAAAATATATAAAATCGGGGAGAGAGGGCAGCCTTGTCTAGTGCCATTCTGAGCAGATACCCGGGCACACTGCCTGAGCACTGAGAACAGAGTATAAAGACATTATTGAACTACATATCCACTCTGTTATTCCAAAAGCTTTTAGAACTTTGTTCATATAACCCCAACCAACCCTGTAAAACGCTTTTTCTGGATCTAAAGACAGGGTCAGGAGGGGAACGTTGTTCCATTTTGCATAGTCTATAGTATCCAGTAATCGTCTAATATTTCCAGACTCTCTTCCTGGAACAAAACCAATTTGATCTCTGTGTATTATAGAGTGTAAGACCGATTTTAATCTCTGCGCCAATATGGATGAGTACAATTTTATATCCACATTGATCAGGGAGATTGGTCTATAGTTCTTTACATCGTCCAAGGGTTTATCTTGTTTCAGAATAGGTAAGATATTGGCCTGGAGAATCTCCCTAGGGCATTGGCCTATTTGCGCTCTCTCTCTGAAAGTTTCTAAGATATGATATATTATATTTTGTTTAAAAACCTTGAAAAAATAGTTGCTGAACCCATCCGGACCCGCAGTTTAAAATTTTACAAGTTTATCTATGGCAGTTTTTAGCTCTGTTTGCTCTAGTGGTCTATTCAGGGTTTGTCTCTGTTCTTCAGTTTTGGAATATCAGTCTTTGATACATATTCTATTAGTTTTGGCAACGTATATAAATTTTTGTAATACTCTCGGAAGACTCCTGCCACCTCATCCAGCGACCTATAAAAACTTTATCGCCCATCAATTTATCTATTCTACTGTTGGCTTCCTTTCTTTTAAGTTGGTTCGTTATTAGCTTATCGGGTCTATTACTTTTATGATAAAACCGGATTTTCATTTTTAAGACTATTTCTGATTCAATTTGATTGATGGCCTTCGAAATTTCATCAATTTCCTTCATACCTTTGGTTGTCGGATTTTGTTTGCAGAGGATAAGTTATATAGCGAGATATATGTCTAACCTTGATTTATTTAACTTTTTCTTTTTAATTTTAATAAGGTGTCCTCTTGCCAAAGGGTCTCCAGGCCCTCTAGAGAACTCTGGCTCCACTTGCAGGTTAAATACAGGTACTGCATTCAATAATGCAAGTCAATGGAGCCCAGCTTTCTAATCACAGTGTGATTAGTAAAATAAAAAAAATAAAAAAGAAAAAAATTGTTAACCCCCCCCCCCCCCCCAAAACAGTAAAATGTAAAAATAATTTCCAACTGATGTCTCACCATCAGTGGGAACCTTCAAGTTCCAAAAAATATAAAACTCAAAAAAGGCAAAAAATAATGCTGGTGGTAAAATATGTGCATGGAAAGAGTTAAAATACCAGCATTTGAAATACCCTGGGGTGTCTAGTTTTCAAAAATATATGTTTTTATTGGGCACACTGAAATGGCCGGACTCAAAGATGTACCAAATAGGGCAGGGGCGTCCAACCTGCGCCCCTCCTAGCTGCTGCAGGACTACATCTCCTATCCTTCTCAGCCAGCACCTAAGCTGAAAGAGCATTATAGGAGATGTAGTCCTGCAGCAGCTAGGAGGGGCGCAGGTTGGACGCCCCTGAAATAGGGCACGGGCAATGGATCACCAAATGCCAAAGTTCAACATTTAAAAATGCGCATGCCCCAAATGTGGCCCTTTTACCCCCTAACAGCAAGGCAAACCCATTCAAGGCAAACCCATTCATTGGGGTGTTTTTATAGCAGTGACATATACCAGAACCTGTTAATTCATGTGTGTGAAAGAAAATACAAAAAAAAAATGACTACCACAAAGTTTGTGGTAGAATTAGTGCATGGAAAGAGTTACAATACCAGCATTTGGAATACCCTGGGGTATATAATTTGATGGGGTAAATTGTATTGGCCAGCTTCAAAGATGTACCAAATAGGAATATGGGGAAAGAATTATCAGATATGGAAAAAATGGATTTGAAATAGCAAAATGTTACCTGTACTTATTGCCCCATAACTTGGAGAAAAAAGCAAAAAAAAAACATTGGGTATTTCTTAACTCAGGACGAATAGTAGAATCTATTAAGCAGGGTTTTTTTTATTACCTTTTATAGATGAATAAAAGATTTTTCAACTAAAAGTTAGAAAAAGTCATTTTTTTCAAAATTTTTCACCATATTTTATACTGTTTTTAATAGTAAATAATATGATACAATCAAAACAATGTCATCTAAAAGAAAGCCCTTCTTGTCCTAAAAAAAAAAAATAAAACTTGTATGGGTTCAGTAAACGGGAAAGAAGAAAATTACAGCTAAACAGGAGCAGCGCAGAAATGTTAAAACGGCCATTGTCACGAAGGGTACAAAAAATAAAATCAGTCTTTGTCATGAAGGGGTTAAGTAGAGTAATTTTTGTGGGATTTCTACAACTGGGTTACATATAGGTACCTGAGTGGCATATAGTTATTTTGCTATGTGGTACTGCTGCTTGCATTATGCGGTGTAGAATTATTCTTTGCAATGCTGTGGCATTCCAAAGAGGGTTAAGTAGGAGGACAGCACAAACTGCATTATCCAGACTGCTTTTCCACATTCGAAATTAGAGTGAAGTGTCAACATAGTAGTCAGAGGTCCTCCTACTCTTCTTTCACCCTACTTCCATGTAACATGCGAACCAGAATAACTAGAGACAGAATGTGGTACAGTTTGCTGTTAAATAATGGTGGGAATGTGCTGCTAACTGAGCAGAAGACTTTCAGGATTATTTTTTGTTGAGAAAAGATGGAATGAATACTAGATCATACTAAGTGATCTTTTGAAAAGAATTCTAATTGAATTCTAATTGTTATTCAACTGTTTTAAAAGCCATTGTACTCCATCAACCAAAGAAGTCTGTATAAAATCTGACCTTTATTTCAGGAGAGCACACCATATATAGAAGCTATGGAATTGCAAATAGCCAAAAATAACCTTATTTTAACAGAGCATACCAACTCAAAACATTAAAGGCCTTGGGATTTTCATCTCCCTAGTCCATTAAATTTCTGGAAAACCACAGGGTTTTAAGACATTGCTAAAGTTTTACTAACAGAACATGTTACAGCTGAACAAAGAATGCCTGTATGTTATAGAAGAAATACAATTAAACAGCTATATAGCCATTGCACATTAAATAATACACAGAATTTACACTAAACAATGAGAACAAAATGAATATCATAAAGGTTTCTTTAGCAAAATGTCACTTCTAAAACATCAAGCAAAAAACAAATGGAAATATACATACATGAAAATTAATGATCATTACGCCATCTCCCTTTTCGGGGAACCATGTCTCTTTCACCGTCTTTCTTTTTTTTAAATTCTTCATATCGTCCTGCCATTTCCATAAGTTCTGGTGGAACCTCCTAAGGATAAAGTTTTGTTTAAGTTTAGTTTACATAAAAATTAAAACTAAAGACAATAAAGCTTATTGCAGCAACTGACAACCATATAGTAAGTTGCTACTCATCAACTCAACTCGATGTAAACTAAAAGAGACCAGAGAGGAGCTGTTGACATAGGCTATAAATATTTCAGTAGGCCATTCAACATTGTGCGCCCCTCTCAAGAAAACAAATAAATTGCAATCTTTACATTTGGATGTTAAATGGATAAGGCAATGGATGAGTGACAAATAAGGTTGTAGTAAATGGCGTGTCTTTAGAGGAAGGACTTGTTACCAATGGGGTAACTCAGGGATCAGTGTTTGGGGTCCATATTTTCTTATATCTTTAGTAGTAATACAGAAGGTCTTAATCGTAGGAATGCACAAAATATCGGTTTCCGAAAATGGCATTATCGGCAAAATGCCAAAATGTAAAAAAAAACAAAAAAAAAAACAGCCTAAAATAATCTACATCCATCCAGGGGCGGGCTGGGCAATTGCTGCTGCTTAACAGTCTGTGCAAGCAATGTCTCTTTTTCCATCCAGGGGAAGCAGGGACCCAGCGGAGTCACATGAATTTATCTCATGTTACATGATCCTGCTCCGTTTTCTGCTTCCCCTGGGCAGGACAAGAGAATTGCAAGCAACGCAAAGGGAAGCAGCAGCCCATGAGGAAGTCTGGGAGCTGCACCGGGAAATCTGCAGTCCGTGTAAGGGGGTGGGGGAGGGTGTATGATGGAGTATCTGTTGATGAGTACATGAATGAATGTGTGTGTGATAGCATGAATGTGTAAATAGAGGAGGGAAGCATGGCACAGGGAGGCTGTAAGTGATGTAAGCGAAGCAGTGAAGCTTCCCAGTGGAAGTGCCGTCAGTAGCAGAGGATGTCTGAATGCATCGCACAAACTCCCACAGGCTGCCAGGGAGGAGGGTCCAGGTCCCCTGAAGTGCTGCGGCGGATCCTTCTCTCTGGCAGCCGGCGAACGTTGCGCAATGTGCACAGAAAACCGCACTGCAGGGTACCTGGATCTTAGTGTTATTATCCGACCTCTATTTGAGGTTGGATTATAAAACGAGGGGTAATAAGTTTCCAACGATTTTCATTATTTGCCACCGAATTCTATGTTTCTATGTGTGTTTTTGTTGCTTGGAAATTATCTTCTCAAAATGAAACACCCTTAAATTTACAGTGAAGTGTTCTGAAATGGTTTATAAGTTAGTCTACACAATATTACCAACTACTTACTTGATTAGCTCGCTCCAAGATACTTATAAGTTCTGCAGAAACCCTCCAGTCCTTCCTAGTAACCAGAGTAATAGATTCACCTGTACGCCTGAAAGAATTTATATTATAAGCAATACAAAGACATGTGCCTATTGCAATTAAAAGAAGCATTCAAAACACGTCAGTATACTTCTAGCATACATGTTTATTGTCGAGGTTGCACAAGGAAACTGTATGTACTAAAATTAAAATAGGTTATGGCACACAGAGCGCAAAGGATGAAGTAGGGTGCCAGCTGACCAATGAAAAGCTCAAACACAGCAGAGGGGAGTTGGGGAGGACCAGAGAGGGAGAGTTAGAGCAGAGGTAAGCTAGAGGGGACAGGGAGGAGCAGCGTCCGAACATAGATGGGCAGGTCAAAACGCGTGTAAATGCAAACACTGAGCAGGGACCTTACTTTAAGCACAGGTCAACTGACAAGGTTATTTTTATAACATAAGTTATGCTGGGTAAAGATGATGGAAAACCCTTCCACTCAAAATTAAGGGGGTAGGCTACAGATACCAGACAAGCCAGAAGGCTTGTTTTTCCCTTGGAAGTCTCATGGTGCTGCCACAACCACAAGGGATTCTGGGTAGGCACTATCTTGTACAGCAGGCAATTACTTTCAAGGGATCCATGTATAAAGTGGATATAGAGGCATTGTTGACCTTATTTGCATGTGCTTACCCAGAATCCCTTGTGGTTGTAGCAGCACCATGAGATTTCTGAGGGAAAAACAAGGCTTCTGACTTGTCTTGTGTCTGTAGAGTGTTTAATAATGCTTCTACTAACCCCTTAAGGTGATTTTCATATTTTATAATTCAATTATATAAGTCTGAAATAATGAAATGGCCATATGAGATATTATTCTAGAAGATGCGCATTTGCTCCCAAGTGTACTCACCCAGCTCTTCCAGTCCGGCCAACCCTATGTACATACTCTTCAATATTACGAGGAAAGTCAAAGTTAAAAACATGTGTAACATCATGGACATCTAGGCCACGTGACGCTAAATCAGTAGCTACTAGAATTCTCACTTTCCCTGGAGGGGAGGAAAAAAACAAACATTTAAAACACTGTGGGAAAGGTTCTTAGTAACTGGCAATGTAGATTACATGTCAGCAGCTACAGAATGCAGAAAAAACTTGGGACACCCCTGGGGTAGACAGTGAGAAGGGGGGTAGGGAGAGGGTAGCTGGTGAGAAGGTGGCTGGTAGGGAGAGGGTAGCTGGTGAGAAGGGGGGCGGTAGGGAGAGGGTAGCTGGTGAGAGAAGGGGGTAGGGAGGGGGTAGATAGTAAAAGTGTGAGAAGGGGAGAGGGGGTAGATAATGTGAGAGATGGGGAGAAAGTGGGGATCTGATGGGGGGAAATGCTGTCCCCCCAGATTTTTAGGGGTTCCTACACCCATGCCTCTATCCTTTCTATGTAACCTGTCTCCTGTTATGGCAACATCTCAGTCATTTTGCTTATTGCGCCAGGTCTCTGTAAGCACCCCTAAATCCACAGTATGACTTGTTACTAATGCAGTAAGTGCAGGGATCTTATTCCCTAAACCACAGCCATTTGTAACCTTCACCACCAAGCTATTTTTCAACGTATATGTCACATGCTGTGGTTCAGCTTTTGCTTTATCTATAGTGAACTCACCATTACTTTCGCAACTTCCCTAAAGCTAAGCCTTGCCCTGAACCTACTCTTATCCCACACCTTTGACGCCACCTCCCCCCCATACTTTAAAATCTCTACCAACCCCCTAACCATCTTCTCCCCATGTACCGAAGCCCCCTCATCATTAAGATACTGTCCATCCGTGATATAGAGTCTGTAGTAGACTGTAAAGTCTGTTGATTCTCAAAACCCCCAAATCCCTCCCTTGCTGCACCACTATTACAGGCACACAATCTCTGAAAGATCTCGCTGCCTTTTTTTGTGTAGCATGTGGTACAGGTAATACTGCTCCATCAGATATTGTTTATACCGTATTTGCTCGATTATAACACATTGTTTTTTCCCCAGAGAAAATGCTCTGAAAAATACCCCTCGTCTTATATTCAAGGTTGTCTTCTAATCAGACCTCAAATAGAGGTCTGACTACAAGACTAAGATCCAGATCCCTCGCAGCGCTGCAGGGGACCTGGATCCTCCTCTCTGACAGCCTCTGCTGCAAGCAGTTCCTCTGGGGGCTTCTATGACGGTGCGCTGGCATCACATGACCTTCTGGTGCTCCACTGGAAGCCCCACGGAAGTGCCGGCAGCAACTGAGGTTGTCTGTGCAGATCCCACAGCCTGTGAATGTTTGCGGGATGTGCACAGACAACCTCAGCTGCTGCCGGCACTTCCCCCGGGGCTTCTATGGTGGAGCACCAAAAGGTCATGTAATACTGGCGCTCAGTCATAGAAGCCTCGGTGGAAGTACTGGCCAGCAGCAGCGGAGGCATATGTGTGTATAAGGCATGACTGGGGGCAGATGTGCATAACTTGGGGGAAGGTTGTCAAATAAAAGGAGATGAAAACAAAAAAAAAAAATCAGTTTTTATTAAATTAAAAATTGTTACAATGTGACTATTTACTAGTAAAACATTTTTCCTAAATTAATATTCAAATTCTGGGGGGTCATCTTATAATCAAGCAAATACGGTATTTATTTTAGTCAAACAATGTAATGGACAAATTAAGGCACTCCGAAGTAGGTTGTATCCCATCAATAGTACTTTGGACAGTGGGCTAACAAAGACTGAAACCACCACAGACTATAATAATTTGTGTTATTGCACAAAATTATGAAATCCATTTACCCTTTTTGAAATCATCCAAGGCTTGTTCCCGGTCACATTGCTCTCTGTTACCATGCAGACATTGGACAGGAATGCCTTGAAGACTGAAGTCACTTGACAAATCATCAGCACTGATAGGAAAAAGGAAAAAAAAAAAGAAACAAATTACAGCACAGACATGACAAAAAACTCAAACGCTCTATATATCCAAAAGTTGTTTCATACAGTCATACTGCTTCAAAGTTCCTTCAAGTTCTGTCCACACCTGTTTTGACTTTACATGGCCCCACCCATCATCCCTTTGATGCGGTGAAGTTGTCCTGTTCCCTTAGCAGAAAAACATCCCCAAAGCATAATGTTTCCACCTCCATGTTTGTTCTTGGGGTCATAGGCAGCATTCCTCCTAACACGGCAAGTTGAATTGATGCCAAATTGCTTGATTTTGTTCTTATCTGACCACAACACTTTCACCCAGTTCTCCTCTGAATCATTCAGATGTTCATTGGCAAACTTCAGACGGGCCTGTACATGTGCTTTCTTGAGCAGGGGCACCTTGCAGGCGCTGCAGTATTTCAGACCTTTACAGCGTAGT
Source organism: Spea multiplicata (assembly GCA_009364415.1). Classification (NCBI taxonomy): domain Eukaryota; kingdom Metazoa; phylum Chordata; class Amphibia; order Anura; family Pelobatidae; genus Spea; species Spea multiplicata. The sequence continues at coordinate 18,097 of VKOC01022405.1, read as the reverse complement.
GTGTTACCAAATGTTTTCTTGGTGACAAGATCCTCCCGTGTAGTTCTGGGCTTATTTCTCACCATTCTCATGATCATTGGAACTCCACGAGGTGAGATCTTATATGGAGCCCCAGACCGAGTGAGATGGACAGTTATTTTGTGTTTCTTCATTTGCGATTAATCGTACCAACTGTTGTCACCTTCTCACCAGGCTGCTTGGCGATGGTCGTGTAGCCCATTCCAGCCTTGTGTAGGTCTACAGTCTTGTTCTCGACATCCTTGGACAGCTCTTTGGTCTCGGCCATGGTGGAGTGTTTGGAATCTGATTGATTGCTTCTGTGGACAGGTGTCTTGTATACAGGTAACAAGGTGAGATTAAAAGCACTCCCTTTAAGAGAGCGCTCCTATTCTAAGCTTGTTACCTATATAAGACACCTGGGAGCCAGACATCTTGCCGATTGATTGGGGATAAAATACTTTTTTTCCACTGAGTAAAATGCAAATCAATTTATAACTTATTTGAAATGCATTATTCTAGATTTTTTTTGTTATTCTGTCTTACTGTTAAAATAAATCTACCATTAAAATTATAGACTGATCATGTCTGTCAATGGGCAAACGTACAAAAGCAGCAGGGGATCAAATATTTTTTTCCTTCACTCTACCCCCTGGGACTGAGGGGTGTTAAGGAGATACTTGCTGTTTGTTCCTTCATAATACATAGTTAAAAGGAAAACAAAACAGGAGCTTTATAACACTTACAGTTTCACCTTAACAAATGTTTTGCTTAGTCAATCTTTGCTTCCGTTTTGATATAGATATAGATTAGTGGAAAAAAAACTAATTAGCTTTGTGTCCTGAAATAATATGCCACATTCTCTAGACAGATCGTGGGAACAGAAGTGAATGTGGCTATTCTAAGTGTACATAGACGGGTTTCTAAGACATAAATTATTGAAAGCACTGTACTGTTCTATTGATTTCTTGATTTTTGCTTTGCCCATAACCTTTAACTGCAGCAAATTGTCTGAAATTGCATTCATGCTCAGAATGGCAATGCCTTTAAACCCTGGAAAAATATTTTTTTTGTATATGGCAATATGAGAACATTTGTCTGATCTACAGCCAAATCATGTGGATTGCCATCAAAATCTCAATGAAGGGCTAGGGTGAACTGCAATCCCTTACATCAAATCCAGCAGCACACAGACATGTCAGAACTAAATATATGGCATTATTTAACTTTCAACACTACCCTTTAGTGCCATTGATGAGGTCATGTCCGATGTCATTAACATAATCACGGGGGGGGGGGGAGCAAATTTAATTTTGAAGAGCTATCTTGCCTTTCCCAGCTTCATTCCGTTGAATTGAAAAATTAAGTTAGGTATAAAGTTTTTTGGCTATTGAATATAGCTTATTTTGATGTGTAAACACTATTACATATGCATATTAATTTTAAAAGACTGAAACATAGACCCTAGGAAAAGAGCCTACCTCTAATCACTTCCTAGTATGGTATTTCCTCAATCTTATTGGTTACACTTTTTCTCTCTAAGAAAAAAAACTGTAAAAAGCTGACGGATGTAAACTACTCCATCATTTTAGAAGGGTCCAAACCATGTAATGCTTAAAACGTTATTACTGTGCTCAATGCTCAGTCTAAAATTGATTTAATCTGAATACTGGTCGTACATACATCAATTTTTTCCCAACAAATATTATGACCTTATCATCAGGTTTTAACGAATCAATGAAGTGCAGAGTGAAAGCTCGCTTTTCTTCTTCTGGGATAACCAACACTTGTTGCTGTACAGTATTGACAGCCTGTTAAAAAAATGAGTAAATAAAAAATGACTTTAGAACATTGCCGGAAATAGCTTGTTTTATGTATAAATCACAATTCAGGTTTTTTTGTTTGTTTGTTTGTTTTTAAGCAAATGCATAAACAAAACATACTTTTATAAGATTTATTTTAATTTCTGCAAACCATTTTATATTTCCCAAAAACAATATCACTGAATTTACCCATCGAAAAAGCTTCTTGTCGTCTTACTCAGTTCCAGTACAGAATTTGAATATATTAAATCCTTCATTTCATATTTTATCTATCATATCACAACAACGAGCAAGCAGGGGAAAGACACAAGCGCAACAATAAAGACCTTACATGCGTCACCACTTTTAGTGCTTATTCTTAGGCATATTTTTACGCTCAGTCAGTTAAAGGATTAATACAGTTAGAAAACTATGCCTGAGATACCAACCACAGTCTCACTTATTTCTTCCCCTTCTAGAGTTTGGATCTTTTTTTTTTTTTTTTAGTAGTTACAACAGGCTGGTGCATACCACTCTTTAACCCCTTTATGACTGGCTGTTTTAACATCTCTGCGGTGTTATTAGCTGTAATTTTCTTTCCTAATTTACTGAACCCATACAAGTTATATATTCTGTATATGTATGTGTATACATCTATATCTATCTATCATATATATATATATATATATATATATATATATTGTGACAGAAAGCAGGGGATTATAATGGAGGGAGAGATCATTTGGCTCCCTGAGAGAGAGGGAGAGAGCTGCCAAAAACGCTGACTGCTGCAATTATTGCACATACTTTGTTATTTTGGTTGTTGGGAACGGATAAGCCGTCCAACTGTAGTTAGGTTGGAGAACCGTGTATTAGTTAGCGCTCACAAGAGCAAGGTTTTGTTTTGATTTGTTTATTTTTTTCCTGTTATGCCTGTGACGAAATAAAACAGGCCCAGCCTTTTACTTTACCCTCCTCGTGTCTGAGCCGTCTCTGCAGCCTAATAGACTGTGTGTAAGTAAAGATTCCCGGACAGAGTACCAAAGTGAAGGGGTATTCTGTCACATATGGTGGAGATTGCGCGTAACACACGAACAAGTCGGTAAGGTGCAAAAGAGACTAAAGAAAATGGAGGATGTTATTAAAGCACTTATCCAGTGCACCACAGTGCAGCAAGAAACCAACAAAAGGGCAGCTGAGACTAATACCATACAGCAGGAGAATATCGCTGCACTACAGCAACTGGTGCTAGCCCAAAAAGAAAACACAGAGGCTATGATCAGGCAAGCCGCATTAGCTCAAGCTGAAGCTCATCAAATGCTCAGAGAGGAGCAGCACAATGCCACTCGTGCCATGCAGCAAGAGATCCAGGTCCTATCTGAGAGGATTACCAGGGACACTGCAGAAGGACTGCAAGGTCCCAAGGTAATCAGGGCAAGTAACTATCTGCAAAAGATGGTGCCTACAGATGATGTTGAGGCCTACCTTATGGCATTTGAGCGAACAGCGGAGAGAGAAGGCTGGCCTGTGGCTGAATGGGCAAGCTTAATAGCACCGTTCCTAAGTGGAGAACCCCAAAAGGCATACTACGATCTGGAACCAGACCAAGCGAGGGATTACAACAAGCTAAAATTGGAGATCCTGGCACGTTTGGGAGTTACAGCAGCTATCCGCGCACAGAGATTCCACGCCTGGATATACAGCTCAGGAAAAGCTGTTCGTTCACAGATGTTTGATTTGATACATCTCGCCAGAAAGTGGTTACAGCCGGAGGTCAATTCATCAAGCTACATAGTGGAGCAACTAGTGATGGACCGATTTTTGAGAGGTTTACCAGTTACTCTCCGCCGGTGGGTCAGTCAGAGCGACCCCCAGACCGCTGACCAGTTGGTTGCTTTAGTAGAGCGGTACATTGCAGCCGAGGAAGTCATCCAACATCCTGCAGCGGAGCGACCTCGAAACCTAAAAACCCCCAGCAAATATGGTAAGACTGCTCCTGGGAAAAGGGGGACTTTTGAAGAGCAAGTAGGCTCTTACAATTCCAGGGACATAACGCCAAGAGAAAGAGGTTTTTTTATGCAGGAAGAACCTACAAGAGACACTAGAATGATAAAATGTTTTAAATGTCGGGCATTTGGACATATAGCAAAAGACTGCCCTGATAATATTGAACCAATGGAATGTAACTTGGGTAATAATAGGGATGGTTATGCATTATATTCACGATCTGTGTGTTCGGCAAACAAAAGTGGTTGTGGAAAAAATCATCCATGGTGTACTGTAACGGTGGAAGGGAAAACAGTGCAGGCCTTACTAGACTCTGGAAGTATGGTAACTCTGCTTGATAAGTCTTTGGTTCCTGACATTTGTATTGATAACAGCAATAAGGTAGATATCGCATGCATACATGGGGACATACATAATTATCCTACTACTATGGTACAGGTTGAGACGCATTGTGGCACAGTAGACTGTCAAGTTGGCCTGGTACCAAAATTAGCGCACGACATGATAATCGGTAGAGATTTCCCACATTTTTTAGGGTTGTGGAATTCCTCTGAGAATAATGCATCAAGGTTGTCGGATGATTTCCCCTTTGCAGAGATATTGGTAGATGAGCTGAATAGCAATGAGGAGCCTGGAAATAAGCTGTCATGCCCCATTAAAACACTAGTGGGCGACAATCCAGAACAGCATGATTCTTTGAATAATCAGGAACAAGACCTGGGGTTAATTGATTTAGAAGTTAGCCCAGGTAATTTTCATAGTGCACAGTGGTCAGATCCTACTCTATCAGTGGCTAGAAGCACTATTACAGTAAGAAACGGCTCCCCCACTGACCCAGGAAAACCACTTACCTATCCGTATTTTGAAGTTGACAATGACTTATTATATCGAGTTGATAAAAAAGAGGCGATAAAACAGTTGTTGGTGCCACAAAGTTATAGGCGCACAGTGTTAAATCTCGCACATAGCCATGTCTTAGGAGGTCATCTAGGAGTGGACAAAACGAGAGAAAGGATACTCAGGAGATTCTATTGGCCAGGGGTGATTGCAGACATAACAAATTATTGTGCGTCCTGTCCTGACTGTCAGCGCACTGCCCCATTTAAAGCGTTCCGTAGTCCATTGGTGCCCTTGCCCATCATTGAAACACCATTTGAACGTATTGCAATGGATTTTGTTGGCCCGTTGGTGAAATCTGCGAGAGGACACCAATATATATTAGTAATATTGGATTACGCCACCCGATATCCCGAGGCGATACCTATGCGTACAACCTCTGCAAAGTCTATTGCCAAAGAATTGTGGATGATGTTTAGCAGGGTTGGGATCCCAAAAGAAATTTTGACAGATCAGGGAACGCCATTCATGTCTAACGTCACTAAAGAGTTATGCAAGCTCCTTAATATAAAGCACCTGAAAACGTCTGTGTATCACCCACAAACAGATGGCCTGGTAGAGCGGTTTAACAAAACCTTAAAGGCAATGCTAAGGAGAGTAATTGATAAAGACGGGAAAAATTGGGATTTCTTGTTACCCTTTTTAATGTTTGCCATTAGGGAAGTGCCTCAAGCCTCTACGGGTTTTTCACCATTTGAATTATTGTATGGTAGGCATCCTCGGGGGCTACTTGACATAGCTAAGGAAACTTGGGAACAAGAAGGTACTGCATATCGTAGCGTCATTTCCCACATAAACCAAATGCAGGAACGTATGGAGGCCATTATGCCCATAGTACGAGAGCATATGGAAAAGGCCCAACAGGATCAGAAAAATAGTTATAACAGGAACGCCAGGGTTCGGGTGTTTCAGCCTGGTGATAGAGTCCTAGTCCTTGTCCCCACCGTAGAAAATAAATTCCTAGCAACCTGGCATGGACCATATGAAATCATTGAAAGGGTAGGAGAAGTAAATTACAGGGTGAGACAGCCAGGCAGAAGAAGGCCTGAGCAAATTTATCATGTAAATCTACTTAAGCCATGGAAGGACAGGGAAGTCTTAGTTGCAGTTGAAACCACTACCTTTACACTAAAGGATAATGTTGAACCCGAGGTTAACATACCAGTAACCCTGTCCGTACACCAGACACGTGAGGTGAAGGAATTTATTAGATTAAATAAAGATGTGTTTTCTCCAAACCCAGGCAGAACAAATGTTATAAGACATGACATTATAACAGAACCAGGTAAAAGAATCTACCTCAAACCTTATAGAATACCTGAAGCTCGCAGGGAGGCAGTTAGGGCAGAAGTTAAAAAAATGCTACACCTTGGGGTAATTGAAGAGTCATGCAGTGATTGGAGTAGCCCTATTGTACTTGTACCAAAACCGGATGGTACAATAAGGTTTTGTAACGATTACCGTAAATTGAATGCCATCTCAAAATTTGATTCCTATCCCATGCCCAGAGTTGATGAGCTAGTAGAAAGACTGGGGAAAGCCCGTTACCTCACTACACTTGATTTAACCAAGGGATACTGGCAGGTTCCGCTAACCGAGCGAGCAAAAGAAAAAACTGCTTTTTCTACCCCTGACGGTGTTTTTCAATATAAGGTTTTACCTTTTGGGTTACATGGGGCCCCTGCCACCTTTCAAAGGATGATGGACAGGATATTGAAACCACACATGCGTTATGCAGCTGCATATTTGGATGACGTAGTCATCCATAGTGAAGACTGGGAATCTCACCTTCCAAAAGTGCAAGCCGTGTTAAATTCAATTCGAGATGCTGGGTTAACGGCTAACCCAAGTAAATGTACAATTGGCCTAGAGGAAGCCAAATACTTAGGGTATTCAATTGGAAGGGGTTTAGTGAAACCTCAGCAGGCAAAAATAGAAGCCATACGCAATTGGCCGCAACCAGCCACTAAGAAACAGGTGAGAACGTTCCTAGGTCTAATTGGATATTACAGAAGGTTCATCTCTGAATTTGCTACAATTGCAAGTCCTTTAATTGACCTGACAAAAGCAAAAGCCCCGGTGTTGGTAAAATGGTCCCCAGAAACTGAGAGTGCATTCAAAAGGCTGAAAGAAATCATCTGTACCCAACCAGTTTTAGTAACCCCTGACTTCTCCAAAGAATTCATTTTGCAGACAGATGCATCTGATGTTGGACTGGGAGCAGTCCTTTCTCAGGAAAGCCGAGGGGAAGAGCACCCAATCTTGTACATAAGCAGGAAGCTTAACCCACACGAAAGGAATTACTCTATTGTAGAGAAAGAGTGCCTTGCTATAAAGTGGGCGGTAGACCATCTTAAATACTACCTACTAGGGAGGAAGTTTAGACTTGTAACTGACCACGCACCACTCACATGGATGTGCCAGAACAAGGAGAAAAACAGTAGGGTAACACGCTGGTTTTTGAGTTTGCAACCCTATCATTTTTCTGTAGAACACAGGGCTGGATGCAAACAGGGGAATGCTGATGGGCTCTCAAGAATGCACTCACTGATGTCTATGGTCGCTCACCCCATCAGGTCTGAGCTGGGGGGGAGGATGTGTGACAGAAAGCAGGGGATTATAATGGAGGGAGAGATCATTTGGCTCCCTGAGAGAGAGGGAGAGAGCTGCCAAAAACGCTGACTGCTGCAATTATTGCACATACTTTGTTATTTTGGTTGTTGGGAACGGATAAGCCGTCCAACTGTAGTTAGGTTGGAGAACCGTGTATTAGTTAGCGCTCACAAGAGCAAGGGTTTTGTTTTGATTTGTTTATTTTTTTTCCTGTTATGCCTGTGACGAAATAAAACAGGCCCAGCCTTTTACTTTACCCTCCTCGTGTCTGAGCCGTCTCTGCAGCCTAATAGACTGTGTGTAAGTAAAGATTCCCGGACAGAGTACCAAAGTGAAGGGGTATTCTGTCACAATATATATATATAATGAAAAATTAAGGGAGAAAAAAACATCTACTCATCTACAAAAACTAATGAAAAAACCTGCAAAATAGATTCTACCGTATTTGCTCGATTATAAGACGAGGTTTATTCCAGAGCAAATGCTCTGAAAAATACCCCTCGTCTTATAATCAAACCTCACTAGGTCTTACTATGAGACTAAGATCCAGATTCCCCGCAGCGATGCAGGGGACCTGGATCCTCCTGCCCCCCCCCCCCCCCAACAACACTTACCGGTACTTCTGGAGACCCCGGTGCTTAGTCCGGGCAGTGTGTAGAACTCTACGCGATTCGCGTAGACAACTTCCGCTGCAGCTGGGAGGAGATGTGGTTAGCAGCGGGGGTTGTCTGCGTCATCACGCAGACCTTCCCCGGCTGTCAGAGATCAGAGTTCCCCGTGATCTGACAGCCGGAGAAGATCTGCACGATGGACACAGACAACCCCTGCTGCTAACCGCACCTCCTCCCGGCTGCAGCGGAAGTTGTCTACACGAATCGTGTAGAGTTCTACACGCTGCCCGGGCTACGCACCGGGGACTCAGAAGCTCCGGAGGAGGGAGGGAGTGTTAAATGGGGGGTATAAGGCATTTCTGGAGGCAGAGTGCTATGTGAAATGCCTTTTAACTCCCTTAATGCCACTCTGCCCCATAACATGCCTTTTAACCCCCTAAATGCCAGAGTGGCATATAGGGGGTATAAGGCATTTCTGGGGCAGAGTGGCAAGCCAGGGGGCAGATGTGCATAACTGGGGGGGCAGGTTGGAAAAAGAAAAAAAAAGGATATAAAAACAAAATATTTTTTGCAATCATAGCTTTTATTACAAAAAAGAAATTGTTCACAGTTTACATGAATTAACATTTACTGGTAAAACTTTTTTCCTATAGGGTCGTCTTATATTAAGGCTTTTTCTTTTTTCATAAATTAATATTCAGATTTTCGGGGTCGTCTTATAATCGAGCAAATACGATATAACCTGAGTTCAGAAATACCCAATGTTTTTGGGGTTTTTTTTGCTTTTTTTCTGCACGTTAGGGGGAAATAATTACAAGTAGCGTTTTGCTATTTGAAAACCATTTTCCAAATGTGGTAATTCTGCCCCCATGTGCCATTTGAAATGCTAGTATTTTCACTCTTTCCATGCACCAATTCTACCACCAGTGAAAATGTGTGGTATTCTTTTTTCCCCCCACACTTCAGGTATCAATTTACTTGTCCTGGTATATGTCACTGTATATGAGTTTGGTAAAATCTCCCGAGTAAAGTGATACCCTACATGCATTGGTTTGCCTGGCTGTTTGGGGGCAAAAGGGCCACATTTGGGGCATGCACATTTTTCAATGTTAAAACTTTGACATTTGGTGATCCACTGCCCATGCCCTATTTGGTACATCTTTGAGCCCAGCCAATTCAGTGTGCCCAATAACACCATACATTTTTTAAAATTAGACACCACAGGGTATTTCAAATGCTGGTATTTTAACTCTTTCCATGCACACATTTTACCACCAGCCTTTATCAAAGTTTGCAGTAGTATTGTTTGTGTATCCCCCCCCCCCACACACACGTTGTACTTTAGGTATGAACTTACAGCTCCTGGTATAAGTCACTGTCACGTGTACATTTTCCAAACTGGAAATTTGACATGTGGTCATCCTGCCCCCCTGTGTTAACTGGGACACTGTTAAACCCGGCCAATTCAATTTACCCCATCAAATCATACATTATTTTAAATTAATTAAGACACCCCACAAGCATTTAACATGTATTTTAACTCTTTCCATGTGACAATTGCTAGAGGATATAGCGCTAATTTTAGGACTTGCTCACAAAAATAAACTTACACAGTAATATATATATTTTTTGGAACTGGAAGGTTCCCCTGTTGGTGACATCAGTGGATAATTATTTTTACATGTAACCATTATATATATTTTTATAACTATTTTTTCATTTTACTAATCACATTGTGATTAGAAAGCAGGGCTCCATTGACTTGCACCTGTATTCAACCTGTAAGAGGAGCCAGAGTTCTCAGGAGGGTCTGGAGAAGCACTCTTGGAAACCTTTTTTTTTTTTTTTTTAAGAAGGGCACGCTGCCATCTCGCAAGTGGCAAAATCTCTCGCGGTGGTCAAAGTGCATCCTGGGTTGGGTGTTCGTGTCACTGAATGCCTCGCTATTGAGGCATTTCAGCGACACCATTGAAGCTTAGGAGGCAACCAACGAGCTCTTCTAAAACGAGCAATGTATGGCAGATGTTGACACCGCGGGGAGGGGCCACACATAGCCCCTGATGCTGATCTCGGTGTTGCTGAATGCCTTGACATTGATGGTGCCTTGTGATACATGCAATGAGGAGGAAAGTTTTTGAATTGTGTCACATTAAAAAAAAAAAACACAAAAAAACAAACTTACAGCTAAATCAAGAGTTCCCACATACACCATCATTGGATCTTTCAAGTAAGATTTGGAAAGCCGACGTACGCCATCTGGCCAGGTGGCACTAAACAAAAGAAAAAACACCACCAACACTAGATTAAATGGAAATAAGTAATTTTTTTTTCTACAAATTGGGGAACATACAGGTCATAGACAAAAACCGGTAAAATGCGCAGTCCGGCACCGAGACAGGGCTAAAGAAAAACAATCCACACGCTGCTATTTTCATTTGTATTTAAACTGGTTTCCATAGAGAGCTGCTGTTTTTTTGGTGGTAGCCAGCAAAATGCAATTACCTTGTCATTACTGTCTGCCTATCAGGTCTTATATCAATTAGTATCTTCATAATCTGCGGTTCAAAGCCCATGTCTAGCATTCTGTCAGCTTCATCTAAAACCTGCAATGAAAAATTTGAGTAAACAGTCCATTATGCCTTAAAATCTGGAGGAAAACCCCCACCCAAAAACGTGTGTTTTATTCAGTAGATTACTATGTATTGAAGATTTTTTTGCAGTAACATTCACAAAGCAACAAGCCGGCTAGTAAAACAGTTTTAATCTTGATCGGTTTACTAAAGATACTGTAGAGGTTCTGACAACACAGAATTTATATTGTTATCTTGGATAAAAAAAATGAATGTAGTTATATTGTTCCTGGTGAATGAACTATCCTGACAAACCACCAGAAGGTTCAAATTCTGCCCCAGTAACCCATAATCCATCTCTACAACGCCTCTCCATTGTTTCAATTTCTGTAAAAAAGCTGGCTTCTAAATTTTTTGGCTGATCCAAATTAAATTTGTCAGCCCCTGCAGTATAACTACCTTCTTGTCTTGTTGCTTTGCTTAGTGAGCCAAGGTAAGTGTTTAGCAGCCTCACCTTGTTAGTGAGTCTATTTTTGAAAACAGCCCTACTTTACATCATTGTGTTCCACAACTGCCCGAAACTTTTGCACAGTACCGTAAATATATATTTTCAGGACAAGGAGGCCTTTTTTTTCTCTTTAAACCACACAGCACTTTTACAGTTTTATAGGTATATAAGTTATTCAAACCTAGTCTAAGCATTAAAAATAGCAAAAATTAGAGATGCACAGATATCGGTGGCTGAAATATATCAGCCAAAAAAGGCATTATCAACAAAAAATAAATAAATAATCATACCGGCCACACAGAGGGAAGCAGGGCCCCCGCAGAAGTCTACGAGAGCGATCTGCAGTTCAGGTAAGGGGGTGGGGAAAGCTGTATGCGTGATTAAGGGAATGAATGTTTGTGAATGAGTGTGTGTGTGTGTAATCACACTGCTATCATGCTAAGTCAGCCAGTACATGCTGGAATTGGTATGCCTGGGCATGATATGAGTGTGATTGCTGTTATATATATAAAAAATTGAATTTTTTGTCCAATTTTGGCATGTTACTTTTAATAAAAGTGTGAATATTTTTATTTTAAAGAGGTGGGTGGGTCATTTTCGGTTTTGGCCAAGTGAATCAGAATTTACATTTCAGTGCATCCACACCAAAAATATTTTTGTTGACTTACCTACCTAACCCTTATTAACCATTAAGTAACCCCCATCACACCAACTACCCAATGTACATTAAAACATTCATAAAAATGTACCCTTTTTTTGGTTTTGTTTTTTTACGGACATCGGGTATGTCATCTGTTGAGAAGGGGTTAATACCACAAGATTCACCGTCTAAAATACAATTCTTACCAGGTATGTTATACTTCTTAGATTAACAAAGTTGTTCATCTGAAGATCATGTAATCTGCCAGGGGTAGCAATGATAATGTCCACGCCTTTAGTAACCACATTTATTTGGCTTTTTCGATCACCACCACCATATACACACATGCTACATAAAGAATGGCAAAAAAAAGGAAATGTTTAAGCTAATGGAAAAGCCATACAACATAAAGTGTATAATACGTGTTTAAAACTGACACACTTCTCACATAATTAACCTTTAATCCTTTGTATTCCTTAAATATTCTTTTTATCAATTATGCTTCTATTCAGTAACCTTCTGATTACTAGTGTATTTGTATCTCAAAGGAAGAGCTTATGAATGTATCTCAATCACATTTCATACCTTTCAAAACCTTTGTACTTGTACTTTGAGCATTCTGCCTGTACTTGAAGAGCTAATTCACGAGTTGGAGCAAGGACCAACATACCAGGACCATCACGCTGATTTCTAGGGCTAAAGACATAAAAAAAACAATATGATGATAACTTTGAGACGTTTAGAGCAATAGGTATTGAGAATATTGAAAGAAGACCAGAAACAATATTACTCCACCTAGCATGGCCGAAATTAAAACTACCCCTCCTCTTTCTTGGTATACACGCCTGTTTGGCGATTAAACATTTGATTGTAAAAAAAAATGGAAATCACAAAATGTACCTAATTGGTTCCAGTTTGAAAACCAACTAGTTTATCAAATTGAAATGGAAAGAAATGAAAACAAAATAGCAGAAGAAGGCTTTAAAATTTGGGAAGTAGTATCGGGCGGGAAAAAAAAAGTCAAGAGTAATATCTAAACCAAAAGATATGCGACGCCTCTATATCTGCTGAGAGCCATCCCTCCTTTTTAAGTACCGATTTGATTAACTTGATTGAGCATTTATTAAGATAATGAATAATTTTAATGTTTGACTGTTTGTATAAATTGTTATGTTGTGTAAGTCTTTGTCCTTTTTCTATTTCTATATGTTTAACAATAAAAAACCCAATATGATTAACACAATTATCCTCTAAATAAAAATTACAAAGTTGTCACACAATACAAAAATGTCACTGAAATACAAAACATGAACACCCTGAGAAGTGGTTATATATTTTACCTAATAATCACCCAAAAACTGTACTGCAACTTTTTATTAAGATTTAGCAGTTTTTAAAACATATCATAAAAACAAATGCACCTGGTTTGGACTTCAAAATTGGTTTCTCAATTACTATTTTTACAACTGTGTAAATGTTTTACCACATGATTATAACAATGGTGGTTTCTACAGACTTGCAACATGTAACAGCAAATACTTATTTATTATTATTCTGGAAAGTGCTTATATGTTTTATGTCGTCTGTCAATAAGGCAACATAACCATTCACAAGCGAAATGATTTAGGACTGTTTCATTGTACTTTGAGCATCATAGTCCTAGAAATGTTTAAAGAGTTGTCTTACATTGGTTGGAGGTCCAAATGAATGAAGCCTGGCAGCAAGTATGCCAGGGTTTTTCCAGTGCCCGTTTGTGCAATCCCAATTAGATCAATTCCTTGAAGGATAATTGGCCAAGCCTGTGACTTTAGAAGATAAGAACAAGGGCGGGGGGGAATTAACAGTCATTCCTTAACTACATAAAAAAATCCTCATACATAAAAATATCAGATTGTAAGGTGTTTTCACATGTAACATATAAAATATTGTATTGTAAACAAAACAAAAACACATTCACTAATGACAAAGAAAATAGCGCTCCACAATAAGCTGTGAAAATCCATTTGGATGGAGGTGTGCTTTTAAATAAGATGTGGGCCATGTCAGGCAAATCTGACAGGAAACGGAAGAGGACAGACCAAGACAATTTGGACAACGCTATGCTTCCAACTTTGTGGGAACAGTTCGGGGAAGGCGTGACTGTGTCCCCGCACGCTAAGCAAGATCCATAAAGACACGGTTGGATGAGTCAGTGCCTGACTGACGCTCAAAAACCCTGCAGAAAGCCTTTTTGGAAAAGTGGAAGCTACATATTAATGCCTATTTATTTGGAATGAGACGTTATAAAAGTCCCTGTGGGTGTAAAGATGCCCCAACACTTTTGTACATATAGTGTATATTACCGCGTTCTCTACACATTTAGGAGTGGCACGTACCATTATAAAGAGTCTTCACCCCAGCTTCCATGGATCAAAGGTTTATAACTATTACGTTCATCCGCCACCAACATGAAAATTCAGGCAATTTGTATTTATTCTCTTATTACCCACCAATCAATCCAGGCAGACTTGATCCTGGGCAGACTTTCCAATTAAGCTGCCTCGTAACCACGTGGTTTCGTTTTTCAACAATTTGTATCTTAAACATGGATACCTGAATTGGAGTAGGTTTTTCAAATCCAGCTATCTTTAACGCAGACATCACTTCAGGGAATGGGTAAAACGCATCTTGAAACTTCTGAACAGGGTTAGGTATTGGTCGTTTGCCATCTTCTTTTAAATCATCACAAATAATATTATTGTTTTCTTTTCTGCATAACGAGCACACAAAGACGTATCATCTTATAAATACATATACAAAATATAATAAGCCTCGATTCAGTATGGATATCTGTGATATTTCAATGGTTAACTACATTTTTCTTTTTTATTGTTCTATGTTAACTGGCACTTGGCCCTTGTTATTTTCTGGAACAGTTGCCAGTAGTCCATTAGTATCTCTTAAAAATGGACAGTCCAATGTCCCTGATACCCCTGCTATGAAAGAATGCGTATTAAATTAATCCGATTTTAATTTACTGGGGACTAAACAGACTCCTGCAGTCAGGGTTTAGCACAGCCAGCGCTAGATTGACAGGTGGGGAGTACATCATGTGTAAGGAGATGCATTCAGCCAAATGCAACTCCTGCAGTGGCATTTATCTGGTAAGTGGTAAAAGGAGCAAATACATTTGAGGGGATTTTGCAGAAAACACAAAAATCAAAAAGGGCCATGCACCTTTCAAATGCATTAAGCTTAGTGTCACTAACAGGCATAAAATAGATGTTCTGGGAACTGTCAAAAAGCCACGCTTTTGTTACTCTAATAAATATAACAGCCGCTAAAGAAGTGCTGGCAAAGCTACTAGAAAATGCGGAAGATAAAAGGAATATTCAGAGCCGTTTCATCTGATTTTATTTGTGGAGGCTAATACAAATTAACAAATTAGGCTAAACTTGTTAAAATTTGTAAACATTCAGAATGCACAAGTCTAATAGGAACCTTATTTATTTTCACCTACATTACCTCCACTTCTTCACTTCATCTTGGGCCCATGACGTGATGGTTGGGGATTCTTTGTAGAAGGCTTTTGCAATAGGTGGCATGTCTTATAAAACAGATGATAAACGGGTCAGGAAAACAAGAAATAAAAATACCACTGCAAAATTAAACATATGAAATAAATATTTCTTTATAGGTATGAAGCAGTGCATAAAACAGAAATTATCAAAGGTTAGCTGGATTGCACGTGCCAGATGCAAAATATATATTACAAAACAGCAGTATAACATCTCAAAATCTAGTCACAAAATCATGCTGTTTGCATTACACCGTATAAATAAGGGCTCACCGGTCAGCCCTGAACATGAGATACAGCTCCTTCTCAAAGCGGGCTGTAACAAACCTATAAAAGCTTGCCACTCCCAACTACGCCTGTATAATAATAAAGCGCTATCGTAAAACCTATGTAAAAAGTAGGGCTGGAACAACTAAAATAGTCATAATCGATGATGAAAAAAATTGTCAACGATCTTCATTATCGATTAGGTGGTCTGGGTACCGCACACACTATTGTTTGAAACTTTTTAAAGTTGAAACTTACTTCAAACAGATGCTACTTTGGAGAAGATGTGCCAGGCTGCTATAATGTATGTATTAAATACCTCCCTCCCACCCGTCTGTCTGATCCAGTCCCTCTCATCCCATCATTAACCCTCTCCCACCCTTCAGTCTGCAAATTAAATAAACTCCCTTCCACCCTTCGGTCCGATCTGGTTCTCAGTTCCCATCATTAACTTCCCTGGTCCCCAATTAATCTAAAAAATAATCAGCCAACTAATCCGTTATATAACTTGTTAGTTCCATCCCTAGTAAAAAGCAAACTTTATTGGGTGGGTCAAACTAGAGCTGCTGGATGATACGAAAGTAACATTACCAGGTAAGAATTTAGTGTTCACTTGTAAATAGCTGTTTTCAGCACAAGTAGGACTTTTAACCCATACTCATCAATCTTTTTTATATGAATAAAATCTTTAATTATATAAATGGATATAGTTATTTTTAGAATAACTATGTTGTCTTTGTTAAAAAAAAAAAATCTGAATAAAAGTTAAAAAAAAATAAAATAAAAATGGTTTTACATGTATATAAATTGGACAGCTGCTAAAGCCAATGGGGAAAACAAAGCCACCTAAAATATATTAAATGTCCCTGATTTGGAAAATATCTTAGAATCCTTATTTTCATCAACTTTGTTATTTGCCAAGTACAAGTTATTTTATTTATATAGTGCCAACAATTTATGCAGTGCTTAGTACAATACACATATTAAAAGGGTTTGACAAGACTAGAATTGACAGACTAAGACAAACCGTCAGTCACTGGAAAGGACCCTGCTCGCAAGCTTACAATCTTGAGGTAACAGGGTGAGGATAAACATAAGGCACAGAGAAAGGGTGAGAGGTAGTGTGGGGTTGTATCAGTGACAGAGAAGTCGCGCAATGCCATAAAAATATATTTTACTAAAAAGCCAATTCTAGGTATTTTACTTTTGGGTCATTTTGGGACTTTTCAGGCAGACATTTTATCCCCAATCTCTTCCAATTATTGCTTTTTCATTCCTTGCCCACAAAATAAGTGACTGCAGAAAACCCCCCACTTTTTTGGACATACCAAAGAGCCCAAAATAATGAAGGTGGATTTGCAGAGAAAGATGTACATTTCTTTCCCCGCTAACCTTCAATATTCTGGTCTCTTGGGTCCCAAGGCCTTGATAGAGCATGGAGCAGGAACCTTTGATGAAACCCAGAATATACAAATAAGCATCTTGTAGCTCTAAAGTGGCAAGGGAATGTCCAAAGCAAACTTTACTTCTTTCAACTATGTTAGTCTGGCACAGAGGTTGAGGAAACTCAAGTACCCAATAAGCCTGAAGGAACTTGAGGCTTTGTGAATTAAACAAAAAATAAACCAACATTAACATCCTCTTAAGCTCTGAATCTTACCTCTAATGGCTTCCCTGGTAAGAAGCGAGGTAGAGTACAAATCTTCTAGGGATATCGCAAGGCATACGGTTTCTTGAAAGAACAAACGTATACTCATCTGAATTTGGTCTTCAGAAGTGATCTAAAGGGCCTACAAGTTTAGTAAACAAGTCCTTTTCATGAAAAGAACCTGACAAATATGTTCCCTAGTGTCTGTCATTCAAGACTTCAGCCAGAGGGCTCTATGTGCAGGTTCACTTAAAAAGCCAGAGCAGTGATGTTTGCCAAATTGTCAGGTCTTTAAGTATTTTTCTGCTGCTTGTAAACGGGTCACTTAGGATGCTAACACACGTACAATAATCCAATAATAGCAGGCACACATACACAATCCCAAAGAACTTTCCCTGTGGTGGCAAAGGATCCAAAGTAGCGACACATGTCTGTCATAGAAAGCAATAAAAGGCCTTTGTGGGTGCTTGAGGAGAATTATGTACAGCCCACACAAGGGCCTTTACCTTCTGCTGCAGGGTCACTGTCCATGGCATGTGGGACAGGGTCCCCCACAGACCTAAAATGAAAACAACAGAACAGGGCAAAGACCATGAGCTCTAACCCAGTAGAGCAGTTGGAAGCATCCTGCCCATGCGCACTCTGCAGGATGATCTGTATCTCATGGTTAGCACTGCCAATGATTAAAAACAGAAGTGTCTTGAAAGATAGCTTGTATACTAGAACATACTTGATAAAATGCTGTGATTTCAGCTGAGTTAGTAAAAAGTGATTTACTGAAACACAGATATTCACCTGCCCACTTCATGGCTTCATATTTCTCTTTATTTTCACGAAGAGAGGTCCAGTTGATCATAGGTTTCCCTGAAACACTTACAGAAGTGCTCATATTTGGAGGATCATTGGAGCGGTTGGTCTTATATTCAAAGTCTGTACCTATTGTAAATATAGTATAAACAATGAGAGAGGGGAAGCGAGAGA
>VKOC01022403.1:0-23849 GCA_009364415.1 Spea multiplicata | reverse complement strand
GTGCCGGCGCTTCACTGCTGAGCGCCGGCACCCGAGACAAACGCCTCACGCTTCCAACACAAGAGTTGAAGCGCTGAGGCAGGCGGCAGAGGCAGACGGCGGGCGGCGGCGGCGGCTGAGGCAGCGTATAACAGGATTTATCGGCGTATAACACGCAGGTAGGATTTCAGCTTCAAATTTTAGTTAAAAAAGTGCGTGTTATACGCCGATAAATACGGTATGTTGGCAAATATCCAGTAACTATTCAAAAGAGAAGGATGCATGGCAGCAACAACGGTGTTAATGCAGCCCTGCAGTTTACATTCTCTGATAATGTCCCTTATTAATAGAGCACAATTTATGGCGAACGCACAGACATAGGTGGCGCTTATGCTATCACATGAAAATAAACATGTACGTTTATATTTGCTTCTTCTTTTGGCTTAGATAAAGTGAAAGCCTGACTATCTGGCCTTAAGGTCAAGGCAGATTGAAGCCTGAGGTGCTTTGGAGTGCCAATTCCACCCACTAAAATAACCACATAGCATAAAAACATCCTAATGCGTGAATTGGTTAACAAATATACTGTGGCCCCCCAACATTAAGCTTTCAGATAGGAATGTTTTCTCACTTGTAGTCAACTGAAACGGGTATAACCAACCCCTTGTGTGCCATACGTATCGGTGAGGGTGGCAGTCTGACCGTTTTCTGTCTGTATTTCACGAGATCGGTCTGCATTCAGTTTATTGAAATATCGGGATAGTTATGGTTAGCATTGCGCATGCAGTAAATATGTAAGCAGCTTAGCGGGTTGTTGAACGCTGCCAGCCATCCCCATGTACCCTTTAACCTAGGTTGCTTATGTAAAATGTAAATACCGGCAGCAAATCAAGACAAAACTTGTTTGTTTCAGCAAACAAAGGTAGATAAGCTTTTGGGAGCTTTTGGGCAAGGTTCAAGGTGCCACATACAGGGTAAACACGGAAAGGACAGCAGAACTGATTTCCACCAAGCTGCTCGG
This sequence comes from Spea multiplicata, assembly GCA_009364415.1. Classification (NCBI taxonomy): domain Eukaryota; kingdom Metazoa; phylum Chordata; class Amphibia; order Anura; family Pelobatidae; genus Spea; species Spea multiplicata. The sequence continues at coordinate 22,849 of VKOC01022403.1, read as the reverse complement.
CTTCCTGTCCTGCAATTTTCCCATAAATATTAGAGCCTTAATCAGATGCCACAAATAAACCTTCCTTGTGGTTTAATTATTCCAAGTAACTAGGGTTTTCATGCAGGATTGTCAAAGCTAGGCCACGAGTGCCACATACATACCTGACATTTTACATACCCCAATTTAAGGGATTTCATTCACTTCAACTATTTTCCTTGACCTTGTTGGGTTTCCAAAACTCCCAACAGGTTTCCCCTCGAGTCCTAGACTTCAACAGCTGGTTTAAAGATCATATGCACAGCAACATCCTACTCCATTTATTATGTGTATGCATTTATATTGTTATTTATGGAGCACAAACAGATTAACTTAGTGCTTTACAGTACACTAAGTACAATTATATAATAAGTACAAAATATAAGTAAAATTATATAATAAGTACAAAAGTCTACAGGCAGACCTTTCTTCGGTACATATCTTTGAAATGAAGAATGAGCGCTGCTGGGCTTATTCCATGATATTTAAAAGGTTAATGGCAATCTCCATCAGGAAAGACTATTGACCTTGCAGACCAGAGACCGTCTTCTTCACCCATACTTCACCACACTTACTGGGTATGAAAAAGGATCTTCATTAAATACCTTCACGGAGGAGACATGCCAAAAGTGCAGTATTAAAAAATTCAATCACAAGAAGACATAACATACAGCTAATTACACACTGTAAAACACGACAGTCCACTTCTGCACCACCACGGTCAAAAGGAGTCCGTTGAGGGGTCCAGGCAGCTGCCATATGCAGAAATTCACTTTCAAAGAAAAAAGGTGGAAGAGGGTCTCTCGATTATTTGCCAGATCTTGAGGTAGCGACGTCCTGTGTTCCACGTGACTGGATTAAACCATTTTTTCCCCTTGTTCTCAGCTTGGTTTTGTTTTCTACCGTGTGGATTTCATTTGTGTTTTCTACCAATGAACCAACATTGACTTTTCTACCAATGCACAACCTTAAGAAAACATTGAGATACATTACTTTATCCCTGACCTTTTCTTCTCCTCTTTGCGTGGCTGGATTCCAAGTTGACAGACTCCTGTTGTTTTAGCCTTACTATGGACTAGGTTGCCAAATATGTAATCTTTTTTCTAACCAGCACATGACTCACTAAAATGCCATTTTCTTTCACTGTTCCTGCAATACAAAACAGATGTTTTTTTTAGTTTGAACTCTTAGTAGCTATACGTATGATGTTTGGGCCCTATGCACTTAATGCCCAGTTCTCACCAATTACCATTCGCTAATATCCAAATCAAGCCTTTATGCCTACAAAGTATTATTTTATGTGCAATATCAGAATTTCTGGAACACGTATTTAGTATTTACAAGTCTGAACCTGGCTCCTGACTCTCTGCAGTAGACTCAATTATCTGAAAATAATAGCTTCTTGTATCAGTAAATATCAAAGCAAATTCAATGCAGACATTACGTGTCTCTGTGTCTAATAATAAAAGTGCTGAAATAAACATGAAAACTCGCCGGTATGAGGCTGATATGATGTAGTTATAGACCGGTACTAAATGTGCAGTTTTAATACTTCACAGATCCTCAGGGTTTCGTTCAATATCTGTGGACACCGTGAAAGAGCTCCCATTTGTCAAATTACAGGGTAAAAAGAAATCCACATTTAACTAAGCACAGGCATACGGTATGTCTATCACATGCGTGCTTAACCTCCATCACTGTAGTAACTTCTAGCTCTTCTACTGCAAGAGTGTTCCACTTATCGACACCTTCTCAGTAAAGTAAAGAGGAAAACTCAACAGGTCACAGAACCGACAACAACAACAGGCTGCTGCTTGGCCAAGGTAAAGAAACAAAGATCTAAGAGAGCAAACACCAATAACTTTACTGCCAAGTAGAAGACTTCATGTAGAGGTGCGTCAGGTTCTAGGGCTCGCACCCTGAGCAGATCTTCAAAATTAGAACTATTACAACCAAACCACACACAATTCAGAGGGATCCTATTGAAATAAACACATTCTGGCCTAAGCAGGAATTGTTCTTAGTTTAGATCTTTTATTTATCATTTTGGTAGAAAGAACACATCTGTCATCAGCAGTTTCTGAATTGCAACTCATTATATCCGTAAAGCGCTATTATTTATTTAGGTGATAAACCTGCACAGCAATAGAAATATATAGCCCAGAGCTTTCTACATTCTGTCTAAAGGAACACTATATCCCTCAGGTATCACAACATGGAGGGCTTATAAAGGGTTACATATTTTCATTGCTTTAATGGTAATTTGCAACAACTGGTTATCTCCTATTGTCGCGCAATGTTATTATTTGCGTACAAGGCTTTCATCTTGGAACACACAAGAGGGACATTACCGTATTGTTGCCAGAGAGGATGATCCCAAATAGTTTGTAATACCTATAAGATGAAGAAGATTCATATTGTAAAATGTTGTGTACCCAAAACTCAGTGGAGTCGTCTTCTTTCATCTTTTCCAAATCTTCTGGAATGAAAACTATAAATGATGCACCTTATTTAACACTAAATACATGATAGAATGAACACCCTCAAAATAATTTATTTCTAAGCCACGTCCATTCTAGGAGACCATCTTCTAGAACAAGGGTCTCCAAAGAACTTACACAAAATGTTGAGAACCTACCCTTAATTCCAAAAACGGCACTTTACAAAAATCTTTTTGGAGTGGTTCTTGGAATCATTCGTTGGCCAACCTTTATGAGTCTGAAGGTAGACTGGGAAACTCTCTTGATTGTGGAAGAGCTGACAGGTATGCTTTGGTCATGAATGAACAATCGTTTTGTTGCTTTGTTTTGGTGATGTTGTCTTTTAAAAGAATCATATATTGTCCCTTTAAGCATGTTCACACATCATCAGCCAGTAACTAGTATGCATTTTTCTCTGTTTTCTACAAATAGCATGAATAAAGCACAGCATGAGGTGTGCCTCCAGTCTCCGAGGAATGAAAAACAGCTCAGTTTTTAAAGATTGTCGGTTACTATTTCTAGCTACATTACCTCACTCCACTAGAATATGAGGACTGCAATCTCTCTCATGCCGTGAGTTAGTCATTCACCAGGAAACATGATTTTTTATTTTCTACTTCAGGAAGAGTATTTGCAATGCTATAAACAGGTTCACCTCTCTGTCACTACCTATACTTTACTTATATGTTAACTCTAGGCGTGCTTCACCTATTTCAGCAATCACTGATATTATTGACACAACTCTCGAAAAAACATTCAGAAAATCACCTTCGTGATGACGCAAATTCATGGCCGGTTAGTTGTATTTCAATGCCTGGAGGTAAGGCATCACATCACAGCCTGAAGGCTTCTTATACACAGCAGATGGTTGTAGACTGAAACTTGGCGATTTGGTTGTTAGTTACATATGAAATTTAAAAAAAATACCCCCACCTCCTCCTCATTTTCATTCGGTTTCTGGTCGTCAAACACTGGTAGCAACTTTCCTAATGTTTGTTTATATTAAAACACAAACCTACAAACACCTAGACTCCCCATAAGTAATACAGCCCCTAAAAAAACAACATCTACTAAATCTCTACTCATGTCTCCAAATATTCTACTAGCCACCCACAGTGTTCTGTCCCTACTTACACCCGTCCTCTACTACCTTCACCTCAACCCGCTCATGTCTCCAAGGCATCTCCCATGATGCGCCAGTGATCTGGAAACCTACCTTGTCACTCTCTTAGATGCTCTCCAGCTTTAAACATGAAAGCTAATGTGAAGCCTAACCAACATTAATTTCAAAGGGAGACAAATAAAGACAATTTCATTCGGTTTTGATTCCAGGGCAATGAGAAATGTATTTCTCCACTTTACTTTTGGTACAATCACTTCATACTTGTTCAAACAGTCCCCTTCTCTGCCAGGGCCATCCCCATCCATATAGGCAAACTAGACAGCTAGCTAGACCACTAAGTTGGTAGGATGTACCACCATGAGCTACTTCCATGAGTAAAAAGTAAGCAAAGTGTACGTAGGAGATGGTGCTGGAGACAGAGGAATCACCTAGGTTGGTTAACGAAGCTAACGGCTGCTAACGGCTGCTAGCGAAACGCACCTCAAGATTTATTTTTTCTATCTGTTGAAATACCCATATTTCAGTTGTTTTTTAGTTCAGACCTTTACAATGATTCAACCCTAGTCAGCTTCTTCCCTAATACTATCTGAGTTATTGAGCCATGGATAGCCGCAGCAGCCAAGGCGTTATTCTGTTACTAATTTGGTCTGTCATTCATTTTCCTAAAGGATAGAAAGGCTACCCTATTATGTTTTTCAATGGGTTTCTCTCCTTCCCAAATCCCCACCTGATAGAGGAATCAATTCTGACGTGATTTACATCGATACTTGTTCCTATTAGGTTATTGTGGCAATTTTGTTGAAGTTGATTCCCTGACAGCTTCTGATATAAGAGCGAGAAGGAGGACGGAGCAGCGCCAGGGTGAATCATTATAGGGGACTTTTAAAAGTTCCTAATAACTGCGATTGTATTGAAGTTTGGAATTAGTGTATAGTGTCTTCCAACTTTTCTTCATTGACCTTATTTACTATTAAATACCTTTCCAGTAAACCGTACTTTTTAAAATCCTTTCTTTTTCTCTACTTTTTAGTTTACATTGATAATTGTTGACTGTGCACCAGAACAAAAATAATAGCTATTCCTGGTTACAAGCATCTTCCTTTCCTCCAGATTCCAGAGGGAGAACGAAGTAATGTGTTATTTAGATTAAAGTAATAATAACGCGTAGATCATTAAAGTCCCACTGTGTTATATTATTAAACAAAATATTGTTTGTATTGTAGGTGGAGTGTAAAAAAATCTTGTGTTCTATATCCCTGGGGGCTGGATATTCCCACCTTAGAGTATAGGTAGATGCTGCTTCTCTGCACAGGTGACAACATCATCAAGAATGAAAAAGAAAAACACTTATTTGGAATTTCCCTGGAGGCAGACGTTTGGTACATATTTAATCAATGTTTAGACTTTAGACCAACTTTCGAGGCATCAGAAGTTTAGGTCAAGATGTGCGAGTTTTTTTTCCTTAGCTGTGCCTTCCAAATGAAACATTGAACAAAAATCCCCAAGGATAAGTGTAACCGGTCCATGAAGTGTAGTTTTACATTGTTCTTATACTATGCATTTTAACAACGTTCCGAAGCATTATTCAGGCAACTGGGAGATCAGAAGCAAGGAATTCTGTTACAGGCTGGTTAACAATCTAATGTAGCATTGTTATTGTAATGCAAATGTTATAGATTTAGTATGCGACAGGTTTACAATTATTTCCTAGGTTATTGCTTAAACTCCAATGAATCGTTCTGAACTGTATCTGGCAAAACCCAAAGGGCTCTTCAGGGATTACGCTGTGAAAGAAATGCTAGGAAGCTACACCTCACTAATGATGGCCGACTGAGATGGCAGGGGAATTTATCTTCTCTTTACCCTGCATGTTGTTAAGGGGGGAGTACAGAATTATGACATCATAACCCAGCGTGTACTGGTTCTCTACACATGCAAAATACTCTGGGGCAGAAGCTCATATATTTTTGAACGCATTCTACAAATAATTAACCGAGCAAATAGGTCAGGGTTCTGTTTGATGGCCAAGGCTGTTATGTTTCCTACAAAACTTACAGAAAATCATGGCTAATCTTTCAACTACATTTTCCTTGTATTTGTTCTGGATTCAACTCAAACGTAACCTGTATTGTATTACCAGTGAATGCAAATTATTTTCTGCCATTTCTCTATTTTTTTTAAAAAAAACATATTCAGGTACTTAACAAAGTGAATATAACTTGAAAAGATTGGTAATAGCATTAAAAGGTAAAGGTGGAGAGAGCCCGGATCGCAAGGTTACATTCTGACATATGATTAACATCCACCTTCCGAAATAGAGACATCTGACAACAAACTGACCAAGAATGCTGCTGTAATAATGCTGGTTGCTGTATCAACAGCCACATTAAGTTTACAGCTGTGACAAATGGCTGTTCCATGCAGCCTCACCATCAAAGAATGCATATAAAGATACTCTAATATGCATCCGTTACCTGTGTCTGGGAGTGTGGGGAGAAGCTGCAGCTCCAGCGTATTGTTTCATTCCTCTTTCAAATTTCACACGCACACATGCAGTCCCGCTAATCCAACTATGGAACTGGCTGGCAGTTCCATGTTTGCAAAATACAAATTGGAGTGGCAAGGGATGGATTCAGAAAAAGGCATGAGGTATGTGATGGTTATTTCATGGGTAGGTATTCATCATGAAAGATCCAAGGTTTAAAAAAAAAAACCACAATGAGATACTGATAGCCGCCTCCCAGGTAACCATACATTAACCATACATAATATTTACATTTCTACACATTTATTGAAAGGTTCTGTTCCACTTCAACACATTAATCATACTCATTAATTAGTGTGTTAAGAAAATAAACCTTAGCAGATTTATTTTTTCCTTTCACTGAGGGTCTAATCACATATGGCAACAGTGCAAGCTTTTGTGCCACATGACTAGGGTCCCTAGTACAAAATCTGAACGAGGCAAAACGTTTCTTGGTTTTAAATTAAAAAAATATATATATTTCAGAGGTTTTTGGTGTTCAATAGTACTGTGGATAAGGCTACTAATTCAATTATAATAAAACAAAATTCAGAATATTATTATAACTAATAATTAATATTTGCATTAAGAACAAAGCTATTTAGATAATCGACCACTAGATGTCACTGTGCACAATTTGCAGGAACTCATCTCTATAACAAGACAGACTTGGGTGACTATGCAAGTAACGCAGTACATCATTGCATTGGTTTCAAATGAAAGAGCTTAGCCTATGGCAAGTGGCAGCATGTGGGAGTTGCCTGGTTGTGGGTAGACAGTCCCCTTATCTCTAAAGGAGAGAGTTAAAGGAAAGGAGAATACATTGTCATTCCGTCCACTGTGTCCGTGTACCGTGGGCTTTGAGGTAACATGTGGGAGTTGTTTGGTTGGGGGGGATGTTCCCTGTATATGCTTTATAGTGAAAGGAAAGGGAAATACATTTTCACCCCGTGCTCAAAAATGCACCTCCGTGTTTTACATTTGTACAAAGTTCCAGCAGAGCTACACATAAATGAACATTTCAGAAAAGTATTAGGGGTAATAAGATGTTTTTATTCCATGCGGAAAACAAGAGAACTCCAAATTCCTAAATAGACCCATCTGACAGGCAACAACTTCTGCAGATTCCCTCCATATGCATTTGCCCTCCCCTCTTCTCAATTGCAGTTCTGGCTGTTCAGACCCACAGGCGCATGAGCAGAAATCGCTGCCCTTGATTTCAGCCAATCAGTAGCAAGAGCCGTTGTTCCAAGAAAGAACGCAGCTACACCTTCTACCACCGCTAAATGCTTTATTTTATAAGAACGCATATTAAAGTACCTACTAATACTAAGCACTTTAAAATGTATTATTTCATATGGAGCGTGTTATATATAAACCGTCCCTTTAATGCCCTTAGCAGCAGCCAATACAACTCTCAGGTCTACTTGAGTTCCAAACTTTAAGCCTGGCTGCTTGCGTGATCTCCGCTCTGCTGTTATCTCATAGCAGCCGCTATCCGACGAGCTACTTTTTGCAGAACCAACTTCCCTTGCTCGTTCCGTATTCAGATCACGGGCGTTCAGACTCCGCTTCCAGCCATTTCCTGTCTTGCGTCCCAATTTTTGTTCCTGTTTTTTCACATGGAGTCTTAGCCCCGATCTGTGTCCGTTAGCACCCAGTCCATTGTTCCCTATCCTGCTTGTATTATAGTCAATTAGGATGAAAGTGCAAGAGTCTCATCCAGTTCTACCCGGTATTGGCCACAAAATAGATTCTACCCCGCTACGGAATCTGCTGGCGCTATATAAATGTCATGTTCCTAAATACACTAAACACATGAGCCAGGCCTGTTTCCAGTTCCATTGCTTTTTAGAGGTTAGGCCATGTGACTTGTCGATAATGCTTTGTGGAGCAATACATACACCTGGGGGCTTTCTAAAATTGCTGACCCGGGGGCTCTTCACATAATAACCCTTTAATAGCCCATTTTGAAGATTCTTTATAGCGACTTGCCAAATGTGTTACCCAAATGGCTCCAAAACTGGTCCTTGTGGAAACCTTGACTTATTTAAAGATACACTCAAGTCACCTACATTCAAGCAGGGATATCAATAACATTCTGGTAACAAAATCACAAACTGGGAATTATATGATCACAGCAGAGTAAAACAGGAGGGAGTCGGATCCAGACCGTGACCCTGAGAATCTGCCCTTTCACCCCATTTGGGGGTCAAACCCTGAGGGTTCCCGGATACACAGTAGACAAGATTATGGGACAAAAAACAAAATACTGTCTGCGCTTCTCACCCTAATAAAGTTGGCAACAAATCTATAAACATAATATAAATGAGAGGTTTTGGTTATATGAATTGGCCAAAGCATAATTAAGCTCACCCGCCACATCAAGGCACACTCTCCATAGGGGGAGAACCTACTCTCACCTCCTACATAGTGGGCACACAAAGCAGTTTATACGGCTACCAAAACCTTATTAATGTGTTGGGGGAAGTGTAATTAGATTATGGGACAAACAATATGTTTACCCAGAAAATTGTAGATTTCTTCTTAGGGCAATAATTTTAAGCACAGTAATGCACACCATGCACAAGCGCGGTGATAGCACCGATAGACCCTCGCCACACACAGGGTACCAAACGCTCCAAGAGTCCTTTCACAATCATTAACGCCGCTAAGGGCTTTATTCACTAAATCATGAGTGTGCAGGCGGATTACTGAATCACTATACATCATGAAGTGCAAACCCCACCAAATGCAGTTACATAGTTCATAAGGTTGAAACCCTGCATGTATTTATATAATGTTATCAAATCCCCTCTGAGACGCCGTTTCTCCAGTGTATATAATTTTAACTTTTTTAGTCTCTCTTCATAACTGGTATCTCCCAATCCCCTTATTAATTTCGTAGCCCTCCTTTGCACTTTTTCTAATTCCATAATGTCCTTTTTAAGGACCGGTGCCCAGAATTGTACCGCATATTCAAGGTGAGGTCTTACCAATGACCTGTACAGAGGCAAGATGATATCCTCCTCCCTTGAATCAATACCTCTTTTTATGCATGCTAAAACCTTATTGGCCCTCGCAGCTGCTTGCTGGCATTGCGCACTGTTGTCAAGTCTGTTGTCAACCGTTATTCCTAAATCCTTCTCATTGGTAGTTTCGCCCAAGGATATTCCATTTAAAGAATAGGTTGCATTTTTATTATTTTTACAATAATGCATAACATTGCATTTCTCTATATTGAACCTCATCTGCCACTTGCACGCCCAGTCCCCAACTCTGTCTAGATCTTCCTGCAATGAAGAAACATCAAGATTAGTCTGAATTACCCGGCCTAATTTTGTGTCATCAGCAAAAACTGTGACATGGCTCTTAATGCAGCTTGGGAGATCATTTATAAATAAATTAAAAAGAAGAGGACCGAGGACAGACCCCTGAGGCACGCCACTTAATACCTGCGTATAGGCTGAGAAACATCCATTCACAACAACCCTCTGCATTCTATCTTTTAGCCAATTTCTGATCCACATACAGACATTTGCCCCTAAGCCTATTTCTGTTAATTTATAGAGTAGCCTTTTATACGGAACCGTATCAAACGCCTTAGCAAAGTCCAGATAAATCACATCTACAGCCAACCCCAGGTCTATATTTTTACTAACAGTTTTACAGTTATACGCGAGATGCATTACAGGGTCGCCCCCCTGCATTATGCAGAGCCCCCCCATATGCACTCCCGCCCGGGTCCTTTCCCTGCAGGGGATGTGTTCAGCAGCACATGAGGGAATTGTCACCCACCGCCCCAGGCCCGCGGCCCACATAAGCTTTAGGAAGCTTCTCGGGCCCCGCTCTCGCCCGCCAGCAGGAGGACCCAGATAGCCCCCTTCCACAGTCTGCTGTCAGCGGCGTGGAGAAGGGCGGTGCAAGCTCTCGCGAGATTTCCTGAGTGGGGCGGACCGGGAGTTGCCGGGCGCTCTAGATGCTGGGTAGTTTGTGTCACTGGCTGCCATTCTCAGACCGAGAGCAACGGGAAACGTTTATCGATAAAAAAAAAGCGTGAAGGGAGCGACAGACAGCACCGCGCTTTGGCTTCCGAGTGGGGAAGGAAGAGAAGGCGAGTGTGGGTCTTCCAACCCCTTCTTAACGAGGTGAATGTACGCCGCGCACCCGGGTGCCCCCTCCGTGCCACCCGCTTCTAGCAAGGCGCCATCTTGGGCGTCTAGTGCCCGCCCTTCGAGTAGAGGCGGAGATCCAGGGTCCGGTCACCTCTGCAGGCCGCCACCATTACCACCGCCCCTCTCCGCCTCCTTCCCTGAGTTCCCCGCCCACACTGCCCCGGGCCGGCCTTTGTTTCCGGTGCTCGGAGCGCCCTCCTGCCGCCCCTCCCCAGCTCGTTTCGGGATCTGTCCTAGGCCGCCCGGACCGTATCCAGGATAAGGTAAAGCCTGCGTTTCTCACGCGGGGAGCCGAGCTGGAATCGGCAGTGCCCCGCCCTAGCATTGTATACTGCGGGTGACACATGACTTGCTCTTCCCAGGCCCTGCCATGGAGAGAGGATGAGGCCTCGCTCAGATGCACTGGGTGTCGGGGTAAACATGGGCAGCCAGCAGGCAGGGTGTCCCGGGAGCAGGCACCTCCCCAGGCCTGGCTCCGGTCTGCTCAGGGCTTGCTCCGGTTCCCTGTGTTGACAGCTTCTTGGCACTTGGATCTAACAGCACGGACAGCCCCTGTCGTTGTGAGATTAGGTACCCGCTCCCCGGTTGTGGGTCGCAGTGTTTTATGTTAGGTGGGTAGTTGTTGTAACAATTCTACAGCATAACAAGTTAAAGGGCTTTATTCACTAAAGGGAGAGTTGTAACTCCCTCACTTCGCTGTTCATTTCATACAGCCATCCTTGTCAAATACCTCTAGCATGGAGAGCTAACCCGGCCCTTCATAATGTATAGTTCAATAAATAAGATTGAACTATCCACCATACTGGGCCAGACAAGCTCTCACTGGGGCTGGCCCTTCATAATGTATAATGAAGTCAAGGACCCCAAACACAACTCTCCCTAGTGAATAGACCCCAAAAAAGTATGGGGAACGATCCCACTTACTCTGCCTGCCCCGCTGGATAATGCCGGTTACATCTTTGTGTTAAAAAAAACAACAATAATAATAACCTGGTTTATTTCTGGCCATAGTTAGATCAGTAAGTTATACAGCTTGACGTCCCCTATTTACTAAATCACTGACATTAATGTGGATGACAGCGTTCGGCGATGCAGCAGACAGCCTAAGCTTTTTCATGGCCATCTGGATAAAGATGACCTGTCCGTGGGTGCTCGTCAGTCTGTCCGTCGGTGCTCGTCAGTGTGTCCGTCGGTGCTCGTCAGTCACGCTGTCCTTGGCTTCAGTCGTATGGTTGTTTTTTTTTTCCCCGTTCTAAATCAATAGCCTCTGTTGTTTGGTAGTTGGATGGCTAACAACGTACAGGAGGGACGTGTATTTCAAATGAGAAATGTCAGGAGAAGACGACGTAATCAAAAACTACAAGGTGAAAGGCTTTAGATGTAATGTGAGGGTGTTGGGTACACGGAACAGTCTCCCAGCAGAAGTGGTGGAGGTTAATACAGTGAGGGAATTTAAACACGCATGGGACGGGCATAAATCTATCCTGAATTGAACTGATTAAGGTCTGAGTCACCAGATCAGACTGGATGGGCTGCATGGTTGCGATCCGCCGTCGGGTTCTGTGTTAGGGAGCGTTTCCTGCCTCCCTTCTGCGTTCGATCTGTTTCTGTGTTTGTTGGGAGTGCTGCAGTGCTGCGGATCTCCGCTATCCTCCCTGACAAACAGCCTGGATGTGTGTTTGTTACTGTAAATGTTATTGGAGGGGAGGAGGGGAGGCCTGAAACGGCAGCGGAAGGAGCTTAGAGGAAGGTTAGTGGCTCCACATACTTGCACTTAATAACAAAGACAAATCATTCTCATTGTCTTTATACTGTACTGCTTTCCAGCCCCACCTCTGCTCGCATGTTTCCCGTCGCCTGTGTTCATGTGGGGTGTGATTTCGGTCTGGTGTTGCTCGTTGTTTGCCGGTGAGGCTCTGCAGATGTGGAGGGATCTGTGCCATAAGCTCACCGGGGTGTCCTGTAAACACGCTCAGTACGATTGTACATCACCGAGCGCTGTGAGTTTAGAAAGCGGTGTAATAATGCCCTGCCTTTTTAATGTCTGATGTTTTCTGAACGTTAATCTGTGTCTTCTGATATGGGGGGACTATGTATTAAAGCAACTAGGATGAAAAGTGTTGTAATCACCATAGCAACCAATGGAACGTTGAGGATGATGAATGCACTAAACGTCAGTCGTGCCTTTCCAGTGTCACCCGAGCTCAATTCATTGACAGGGCCAGTTATTTTAATTGGAAAAACGTGTTTGTCATTTCTAATAAATACCCCATATATATATATATTTTGTAAAACATAACGAAACAAGTTATATCAGCACCCATCCCCCCACACCCCCCCTCCTTTATTATAAGGACAAATTACGCCTGTGTTTTATGACTTCTTGTTCATTTGTGACAAGAGGATGCTGCACCCTGCCGTGGAGGTCTTATACATACCTCTTCACTTAACAAACTGTCCTGTAGTGATAGGAGTGGGCAAATCCCACGAGCCAGTTACCCACGGCCCCCAAAACTTTAACATCGCTGTCTTCCTGGCTTCTTCCTGGCTTCTAAAAAAAAAATGGTTCTTAAACTTTTCAGTCTGGCTTCCAGATCCCACATAAACCACTGTATAATCCTAATTGTTCTAAATTTACATATATTTATACACACACAGTGTATTGAAAACACCGAATTTGACAGCGGATAAGAACCGTTCATGCCATTTAGTCTGCCCGTTTTTCCCTGATGTAAAGCCGTAGCCTGTAATCAGTGCTTGGTGTTGTCTTAGATTTAGGGTAGCCTTACGCCTGTCCCATGCATGTTTAAACTCCCTCACTCTATTGTAAACTCAATGAGAAATTCTTCAATCCCCACTTGTTTCATTGAAAATAAGGCAACATTTGGGGTTATACACTAAAGGGAGTTGTGTTTCCGCCCCTTGACTTCACTGTACGTCATGCTGAAGGGAAGAGCTTGGCTGGCCCTGTATAATGTATAGTTAACTCAGTGAATGGTCTCATTATACATTGAGCTATGCAGGGCCAGCTCCGCCGTTCACACAGCAGAAACTTGGTCTATAAAAATAGCCACCCGGCCTCTTTTACTGCATGATCGTCATCATAAAAATGTATCAGTCAGTTTATTTATAGCTGCTAAGGTTTATCTTTACATAAAATACATCTAAAATTCATTTATTTTCCAATTTTACTTATTCATCCATATGTTATTTTGAAGCAATTTTGTCACTTATTTTTCTTTCCCCAAAGTGGCGAGAAGGGATGCGTGTATTCAGGTGTGTGTATGAAACGCAGGGATCCTTAGTTTACGCAGTGCAGTTACGTAATGAAATAACAGACATTTGACAGCGGGTAACCACATTCAGCCCATTTAATCTGCCCATCTGTCCTGATGTAAAGACTCTGATCTTAATCAGTACTTGGTCTCCTCTTAGGTTCAGGATAGCTCTTTGCCTGCCCCATGCATGTTTAAATCCCCCTCACTGTATTAAGCTTCTGCCACTTCTGCTGGGAGGCTGTTCCACTTTTCTACCACCCTCTCATTAAAGTTAAATGTCCTTACCTTCCACCTAAGCTTCTGACTCTCTAGTTTTAGATTATGGGCTCTTTTTCTAACATTTCCCCTCCTTTGCAGTAAACTTTATTCTTGTACTTTTAAGTATTTAAATGTCTATCACATCCCCCCCTCTCTCTTCTTCCCTTCCAAGCTGTACATCTTGAGATCCCTTAGACTTTCCCGCACATCCTGCTGCCATTTTTTGTAAAATGACCTAATAGGCACGATATGGAATATACCGCTATCCCACGTACGTTATGAGTCTGACACTAAGACCTATTCCCCTCTGACTAATTCCGGTCTAGTTATTACTGGTTAATTTGTTGGGTTGTTAAAGCGGATCCGTCATGCACAGATATGCAGATAAAATGTCTAACAGTATCTGTAAATTGCAGGCACGAATGTACATAAAACCGTATGTTTGAAATGTTCTTGGTGTGCCATTGTGTGGTCTGCAGGAGCCGACAGTGTGCTTTGTGTTGAATACCTTGTGTGCTGTAGTGTGGATATGTCCATGGCTGCGCATGCAGGGATCCGTGTGCCAGTGGAAACTGTTTACTGAGAAATAAATGGGTTTCGGATCAATGTAGGTTTGTCCCTTCATGAAGTTAATAAGGTAATATTCAAATGAAGATTAACCGGCGCACTGAATATGACCTCGCTTATTTGCGTAAGAGGATATCGTAGAGGTTTCAAGGTTCGTGCTGTGTTCATTGTACTATATTACAAGGGTTTGTAGTGTTATCATTTCTTCATTGAGTTTTAATCGCTAATGATTTACTAATTTCTACGCTAACAGCAGAGCTCCCATTGAAAAGCAGCAGCCAATCAAATTGATGCTGTCTGAGCACATGCTTTGCTAGCATACATATGACTGGCTGCTACGTCAGTCGTCGCCGGCGACCCACTGAACTTGTGCGTTAATGCTTCCTGGTCTCAAGAGAGAAAAATGGAGACTAGCTTCCCTTTCTAACGCCAGTATTGATTCTTACATAGTGCCATCATATTCAGTAGCGCTGTACAATGGTTAAACAGGACATAACAATACATAGTAGTATATAACAGAAACAGGTGAGGAGGGCCCTGCTGAAGACTGCATGCAGTGAAACGAGGGGTTATTGTTTATATTGTTTATATATTACACACACACACACTTTTTACCTCTTTTTTTACAAAGCGTTGGGCTGCTTGCTCGCCAAAATGAGAAGTCTGCTTATTTTTGTGTTCTGTAATTGTGTGAGGACTCCTCACTTGGATAGCACTGTTGGAAGGCGGTAATATATCCATTAGTTTTGAAAGTGCCTTTTTACTTTTATCGATAGAACGTCCCCCCTTTCACTTCTTACTGCTTTCTTGAGTTTTTGTTTCATTGGACGGTTATCTGTGGGGGACATGCTTTATATGCCAAGAATTGCATTAACCCAGACCAGTACATGGACCAAAGTGATCTGTACATGGACCAAAGTGATCTGTTGATTTGGTTGGTTCTTCTGTCATCAGTAAAGATTTTTTTAACAGTTGGGTTTTAGTATAACTACTGAGTGATTTACAGAATAGCGTATAATACTGTGATGAATGCAGAAGATGAAGCTTGGGAATTCACAGGAATTTGGGAACGCTGCGGAGTCTCCCACGACTTCTTATTTGGGAGGTTTATCAGAATACCACTAATCAGCACCAGTCAGGGCCTCAGTCCCTCCATAAGGGATCACCTATCATCTACCAAAGCTTGACACATGTAGCTTTCAAGAAGTTGTAGACCTTCAGTTTTCTTGATGGCCATAGCAGCGTCATAGTAGATGTTGTACTCATTTGGAGGCCTCTTAAGTTCAGACCTAGCCAACATCCAGGCCTTGATGGTAGAAATGTCATGATGTTTAATTATGTAAAACTTAAAAACAAACCCCCTGCGATCCTGTAAATATACATTTCTTTACATCCGAAATATCATGTTATATGTTTGCTGATTCTATTCCGAAGACTAAAACATGCACGTTGTTGTTATGATCTGGCAAATATGCGGCATGTAATTCTAATCTGTGCGATAATGGGAGGCCAGAAATGCAGCCTGATCTGAACTCCTTAGTCATTCGTATGGCATTTAATCGGTTTCTTTGTTGGAAGATGGGTTTCTATTGAGATGCAAACCACCATCGAGTCTGTGGAAAGGGACAAAACATTTAGAATCTCTGCTCTGCCTGAATTGTTCCCATTTTGTGTTTTTTAAACAAAATATATGCGGCAACCTTTTGTCTCCTGACAAACGGCCATAAATGCATTTAAGAATTACATTTCTCCTCTGGATACGAGATGGAATTGTCAGTTTATCATTTTATGTGTATGAATGAGCTGAAAAAACACTGCTCGTTTCATTTGAATGGCTGTCTTTCATGAATAGGCTAGTGGAAGTATTTCCCTGCCTGGAATTACATACATTTTGGGGTTTATTAGCTGTAGATTATCAGAGAGGAACTCAAGTGAGCTTCTCCTGCGGGAAGGTCTGGGTGGGCCATGCATAATACACAGGTATATGGACAATTCCTTAAAACTCATCAAGCTGATTAAACTATGTATTATATAGTGCAAGCTCAACTCTTCTTGAACAAGAAGCTTACCAGGGATTGCCCTTTGTCACGTATAGCAGTAGCAGCGAGTTGAAATGGTCAGCTCTCCTGCAAACTTCCTCCAGCAAACGGACCTGATTGCTGGGAGTCACTTTAACGTCTGTGTAATAATTCACTTATTACACTGTAATGTAATTACAATTAAACAAGTGTTTGCACCACTCTGCAGTCACAGTGTAGCCCAGCTGGAGAATTTCCTCAATGTGTTAAAGGGGCACTTCCGCCGTCATATGCAACTGCATGTGAGTATTCTGCAGAATCCCCTCCATATACATTTCCCCTTTATTGCCCTCCAGCAATCTTCAGTGTGCAAGATGTAGTCAACTGAACACATCTCCTGGCATGTGACATACTTACCGTCCGCCACTGGCTCGGCGAACTCTTTTTGGGTGAGGGTCTAATGAGACTTGGACTATGTAATACTATGTAACCATTTAGCATACAAAATCTGCATAGCCTTCCTTGTGAAAAAAAACTAAATATGTACCAATCTGGAGCTAATCTATTAAACATTTGTAATGAATAGATTTTCCGAAATGCGTCGGAAGGACATTTAACCAGAAATGTTAAGCCATTGTTTTGTGGTGGTGGTTGCGTAATCAATGCTCGGACATGTGCCTCACCTGGTGTAAACGGCACGTTTCATCACGCTGGGGTTTTTGTATGTTGGCATGCACGGTGGCTTTTGAATATGATTACAATCCGTCAAAGTTCAATCCACTACTGCCGTAATACCTGATGGGGCAACTATGACATGGTCTGTAAGTTCACAAGAGATGAAGTCCGGGATGTTAACAGTCTCTGCAGCCGTTAGATCGCTTTCCCGCTAATATCATATATAATAATATCGATAATATAATCCTTCACTACTAGAGCAGCAGCTTTTATAGCATGTGTGTGCTTTCAGAGGATCAAGAGAAGCTGCAGCAGGACGAGAGGAACCAGCTATATGGCCTTTCCACTATAGTGATAACGGAGTATATGTATATATAATAATTTACTATAAGGGGGTTGTCGCTGCTGAGCTTTATACTCCTGCTTCCTCCATTCGGTGTGCTGTTCTCCTTTAAAGCAAGCAGCTGCACTAAAATAGATTTGGAAAGCAGAACGCATTTCATGCAGGGTTATTCATTAATACAGGGCGTGGTGGCTATTGCTACACAACCCTTACTCATTTTTGGAAGAAAATCTTGATACCAAGATGGCTAGTATGCTCAGAAGGGTTCCAGATCTGGCCCGCTGAACATTGTCGCGTAGTTATTAATACTTTAAAAACATTTTTTTTCTTCTCGTAGTGTTTTGTAAACATATTTTCTTAAATTTTTGCTTAAATGAAACAGTAACATAAATATCTGATGGCCATCGCAGATAATGAATCACGGGTTTGACCTTGCAATGCAATAGCTTAACTAGTCCATGTGTTTTCATTCTGAAACATATGTAGTCACATTAAATGTGCATTCCATTCTACTGTATGCGCTATAACACATGCCATGATGGAGTACAACCTTTTTTATTACCTTTTTGTTTTGCATGTGTAGAGAAATTAATCAGAATTAGGCTTTGATATCTTTTATACCCCTCTCCCCATTTTATTAGCCATGCCGAATGCATGCGTCGCACAATCTTGCACACGAGTTTCAGGGAGCCTGAGACCCCCAACACACACATGCGGAGGACGCTGTGACATGCGCACTGGTGTCTAAACAGACTCGTGCATGTAGAGTTCAGAAGAGCCAGCGCTGGATTTTGTTACTGGTGGTGCATGCAGGGAGATGCAGTCGCCCAAATACATGCCCTGCAGGACATTTACCTTGATGGAGAAAGGAGCTAATGCATTTAGGGGTATCCTGTAGACCCCCCATGTGTTTTCAAATTGGACCACATGTAAATTGAAAGGACTCTGACGCCTATCATATGTGTTAAAGTGTGTCAGCCATCATATGCCATTAATTCATATAACAGCTGATTGCCCCCTTTAATTACCCTTTACTCCCCTTGCAAATGCATAGGAGTCCCTCTTTTAAGCATTTGCCACTTTCCGGGCTTACAAACTCACTGGCTTGCAGGGTAAGTTAGGGGGGTATATACCTCCTGCTTGCCACTACATACGTATGTAAGGTAGCCAGGTGCGGCTAACATGACCATGCCCAGAAAGCAGATCCCATTTATTTCAGTGGAAAGTGCTTTTTTGCCACTGCCTGCCTCCTCCAAGCAGGCATTCCTTTTTACATACAGGTTTATGAATACTTTTCTAACAAATTTACAACATATTTTAATCTCTATTCTTCGTTGACGGGGCTGCATGGGATTGTGACGTTTCTTTTTAGCTTGCTGTCGGCGAAGCTAAATGAACAGACTAAATCATGGTTTATACTCAGTAGCACCCGTCCTAAAAGTATAGTAACCACAACTGTCTTATTTACTGCTAGAGTTTTGTAGCTTTTTAGGTGTCTGCTTTGTGAAGGCAAGTACATTGTGAACATACCACCTCCTTCTGTCCGGTACATTTATGTATGTAAAGGATTTCAAATTTTCTGTACCGATATAACAGCTGCCCCCTGTGCTTGGTTACAATACCATTCTATGGACTATCATCTCTTTATGTTATTCCCAATCCATACTGCTTGGGGTGTAAGTCTATGCAGGGACCTATGTGCAGGGACCTATGCTACCACTGCAGACGATTGTGCCCCATTTCTGATGCTGGTCCTTAATTCCTTAAGGTCACCAAACCCAGTTGCCTGCCTCTCTGGAAAAGTAGAGGTCGCTAATCCACATGGAGTCTGTAAGAAGAATTGGAGAAGCCGTTTCTTGCATTATAGGTTATTCCAGAGCCTATTTCTTAATTGTTTTTTCTTCTCATCTAAAAATCCTGCCATTTGCTGTTCTTTCATGGGAGCTGCCAACCTACACTTGTATACCATGTTTTTGTTCACAGTCAAACGCTGCCTCTATCAAACGCATGCGGGTTGAGTCTGGTAAGAAAGTTACACGCATGTGCTCACCACAGGTTTTTAATGCGGTCCTAAATGAGTGATCATGGGTAATAAAGGGAAATTTCTATAAACCGGCCCAGGTTTCATGAAGGTACATATGGCACCAGAGCTAGAAGAGATAAGGCTGAAATACTTAAGTACAAACAATAACACAAGATAATTCACTTATGGTTTTACACAAGGTGCAGTAATTCATATTTAACAAGTGAGAAAAAACATAAGTTCTTAAGAAATAATAAGGATAGTGTACCTTACATTATGCAAAGCAGTAGGTAAATGGTCAGTGTTTATTTACTTTTACTACACTATTGGTCCTGTGGATTTGGTATTAAAGACATGGTCCATAGTCCCGCTACTTTTCGTGCTAAAACGCTGCTGCTCCAGTGCTGGAGCTTTCTGTGCACGCCTGGTAGGGACTCATCAGGCCCCCTTGGAACTCATAAAGTGTCAGATCTGTGGGGGATATTTTATCAATCCCGCCGCCATCTGTATACAAAAAAGGTACATGCTATAACTCGGCTATCGCATGCATTATGATGGCTAGGCTGTGCCTCTAATACAGCGCTATGTACAGTAGTTAAGCATTGATGATAAACCTGATTTTATCTCACTTTGCTCTAGTAAAGTGTTTTTATCAGCAGGCCAGGAGGCAGCCATTGTTGTCAGTCATGTGATGTTTTGGGTGACTTTCACCACGCTGAGCTGGTTCTTTGTCAATGACTTCCATTCCTCTGGCGGCTTTCTTTATTTAGATTGTCCGACTGGGCGAGTAATGTCACGGTTTAGATTCGAGATAGCTTTACGCCGGTGCCATGCGTGTTTAAATTCCTTTGCTGTATCCTCTACCAGTTCTTGTTATAAAGAAAAATCCCCAGTGCTGGGATGTCTGTTTATATACATTTTATGATATGACACCATAACAAAGGGCATTAATAACGGAACGGTGACGCAAAATAGTGAATCTGCATTTCCCATGGGCCATAGTTTGTGAGTGGATCAGAAGTTTTTATCATCAGTTTCTCTCCCCCCCCCCCCTCCCCCCCCCCCCCCCCAGTGCTGCTCTCTGCAGTTTTCATCAGCACAGCAAAGCTGGGGTATTCTTTACTCCTGCGCTGTAGGTTGATCTGGTTTTTAAAATAAAGCAACTTCAGCTTTAAGCAAGCCAATCAACTATGGTGTCAGATTCATGAAGAGCAACGCAAGTTCACCCTACTAAAAAAGAAAGCATTATTGTGAAGGGTCATTGTTTGGAACTGGTAAACAAGGGGTTCTTTATGGAGCGGCCATGAGCGCGATTCCTCCCGACTGGGACCTGATCACTTGAATCCCGGGTTAGGCTTCTTCTCTGCATTGAGATTGAGAATCTTAACAGGAGTTTTTCATAGGGAACAGTAGTTTGTAGAAATGAAATCATCCTCTGACAAAAAAAAAGTAAAAAAAAATTATATGCCACCCTTTCTTTTTATATAAAACAGGATGTAGTACATGGATCACAAATCTTATTACAATGATTATTTCTAAATGCAGGGTTAGTGTGAAGGAAATGGTTGTGAGCTGTGACGTTACCCCGCGTGGTGTCTTGCGCTGTAGGAGCGCTCCGTGATCGGGGGTCTGTGTGCGTGATTTGCGAGCTTGCGTTGTTCGTTGAGAATACCATGTACGTTCTGGTTGGGAGAGGCATGTGGCTTTCAGTTTGTCCATGTGGCATACATTTGGCTGTGAGTGATTATTGTATTTGGGTTATTATTGAGTGTCAGTCGATCACCCCCGAGGAATGTGACTCGCCGGCTTCATTCACTAGACTCGTGGTGTCAGGAGGCAGCTGTTACAGAGTAGTCTTTTCACGCCGTCCATTTAAAACTGGGCACCAGGTATTATCTATTGTTCAGAGCCCTGTTCATTTAAACACATGCGTTGTGTGATATAAGTACACCTCTATCTCTCATAATCTCTAGATCTCTGATTTAAAGCAGTAATCATGTGAGAATATTTTCCTACGCTTTTATTTATTTTTGCGGCATTCTTTACAATGTTGGCAGATCCTTCACGCACACACACTTTTCTGCAGCAATACATTATGGTGGCTGAGAAGTCCTATTCTTTGTGCTTAAAAACCCTTCCCTTTCAATGCATCAGCAGCCTGGCCCATCCACAGTGCCCACGCTATCGTGTTGGTGGCATTGATGTTCCTCTGCTGGGTGGTTTGCCGAATCAGCCATACTACCGTAAAAAAGTGCTTGGTTGGACAGATACCTGGAGCCACTTGGGTTATAGGGAGAGGGAAACAGAGGAGCAAAGTTTGCCTGAAATGAAATGTATTGCGTTTAAAGGAACAGACGCCCAAGAACTGTCTACAGGGCATACAAAATCCGTGCTGAAAAGAAAGGCACTGCCACCTTCTACTAAAATAGATCCGTTTAATATGGTCTTAAATGGGGATGCTGCAAACCAACACATTTAGAGCGCTTTTTGCGCACATGCGTTCATCTATGCATGTATGTATATATGTGTGTATACAGTATATATACCGTATATATATTTATTTCAATTCCAAACCAATATGGAGGCTCGTTAAGTCCCACACAAGTTAATTGTATGTGACACAGCTACTGGGCCCTATTTGAAGGCTATTTAATATACGTACTGCTTTGGGAAGATAAATACACATGTGAAACTGTGCGGTAATGACTCCTTTTAAATCGTGCTGAGTAATACACACGATAGATCCTCGAGGAGAGATTTTGTTCACATGAGAATTCCCATCAGGGAATCTTCGTTACAATGAGCTTTAAGTATCTACGTGTTTTGAAAACGCTAAAAATAAGTCTTTTTTTTTTTTTCCCGTCTTCCTATCCGAGTATTAATATAAGTTAGAAATTGGAGGGCGAAATTTAGGAAATGTAGATCTGCAAGTCGTTTAAAATATGCATCTTTGTTTTAGTTTTCACACTGGGAGCAGTGGGGTTAAACGTACAAAGACACACGTGTGCTTTACGACCTTAATGCGCAAAATCGGATTCTGGTGCAAAGTTTGAAGCCGTCTTATCTCTATAGAAATCGTTTCAATGTTCTGTTGATCAGGCCGTTGTCGATTGTGTGATAAAAGCACATTTTGAACTTTATGCCACAATCATTTTATACATTACCCCAAAATGTTATTCGATGAAATACGTGCTTTCAACTCTCTAGTCGTGACCAGTACTCGCTGTTATGGCACGTAGCATATTTCCCGAATGGCTTCTTGCCGCAGCGAGGTGACACTTCCACCCAAGAGCTACTAAATATCTCAAGTAATGGAATAATGTGGGGTCTAGCTCAGCCTATTAGTATATATATATATATTATATAT
>VKOC01022401.1:0-41099 GCA_009364415.1 Spea multiplicata | reverse complement strand
ACTGTGGTGTGTGTGTCTTAAGCTGTGTGTGTGTGTCTTTCTGTGTTTGTGTGTGTATCTTACTGTGTCTGTGTGTGTCTCACTGTGTCTGTGTGTGTCTTACTGTGTCTGTGTGTGTCTTACTGTGTCTGTGTGTGTCTTACTGCGTGTGTCTTACTGTGTTCATAGCTTATTCAGTTATTGTAATAAATATTTTAGCCCATTTTTTAGCTCAAAATATTTTTTCCTTTTTTTCTCCTCTAAAATCTAGGTGCGTCTTATCAGCAGGTGCGTCTTATAGAGCGAAAAATACGGTATATATACATGTGTGTACATACAGTAATTATTAGTGATAATAAAATGATAGTAAAATGTATTGTTAATACGTTCTAGAATAATGAATGTATAGAGCTGTATTGTGTTAGCCTTGAAAGAAAAAGAGCAAGAAAAAGAGCAAATTTGGTAAAGATGATTCAAGTATAATACATTGCATGCTTTTGAGACCATCTATGACTCTTCTTCATGCATAATACATCTAATAAAGAGACCTAGGAGATCTCTTCTGCTTCAATCTATTATACTTCAGTTATACTTCTTTTCTAGAATAATGTAGGCAGCAGAATCAGCAGAAAATGTGTTTATAAAATAAACCTTGGAAATAAAATTAGTTATTCTACATCTAATGGCCTTTCTGAATTCTATATTCAAATATCATGTAAAAAGTCTTAGTGAAGCCTCGCCGTGCGCTGCGTCTCTAACCACGCTCCCTAAAGCAAAAGGGGTAGAGAGCAGTCGCTCAGTCATGGGAGACATATATCGCTTAGATCAATAGGTGCGTTCTTACCTGTGACAGACCCAGGTGTACGGAGGCAGTTTCTGAGATGTACATTATTTTACCATCAGATGCGACAACGAACACAAATCCATCTAGAGTCTGTAAAAAAAAAAAAAAGGTACAGTTAGAATATAGATCACATAGTCTATATTACTATATTACCATATTAATATAATTAGACTCGTGACCTCCTGAGAGTCCCTTTTATGTCTATGGACTACAAATGCCAACTACACTATATGGACAAAAGTATTGGGACACCTGACCGTTACACCAACAGGGACTTTGATGACATCACATCCTAAAGGATTTCCACAATATTCTGGGATGAACCTTTGGGATGAACTGGAACAGAGATTGCGAGCCGGGTGTCGACATCACAAATACTCACAAATGGATGAATGTGCAAAAATTCACACAGAAACCCTCCAAAATTTGTGGAAACCTTCCTAGAAGAGTGGAAGCTGTTAAAGCTGCAAAGAGGGGGGAGGCAACTTCATATTACTGTCTATGTGTTTAGGATGTGATGTCATCAAAGTCTCTGTTGGTGTAATGGTCAGGTGTCCCAATACTTTTGTCCATTTAGTATTTGTAAATATGAAAACCACTGTCCGGAGATCCCCAGATATATCGGAAACCTCTGTTTCACTTGAGTTCGTTCATTTAGGTAACGTTACTCCTATAAATTCTTTCGGCTGCGTATTGCATAGCCTTCGGTGCAATTTCCTGCATGCAAATAGGTGCAGACGTTCTTTAGTTATTGACAGTTCTTCTGTCTCATTTAACTCCTCCCCCAGCAGCCTCTACTGAAAGTAGACAGCATACCCCAGTACACATGCAATGTACTGATGCTTCGATGACTTTAATGGGAGCCCTACTGAGCGCGTGCAATACATCTGCAGACTATTGCTTCATTACAGTCAGTCGGGGGAAAATGAAGTTTTCGGGACCAAGCATTTCCTTAAAAGCGATCCCTTATTATCTGCTATAATTAGCGAAAGAATATCTGAACTGGCCCTCCCAGACGTTGCTGGCTACTTTATTACCTAGTGGAAACCATGATTGTACCATCACCAGCGGAATATATTACACCTCCTCAGCCAGAATGTTTAATTATATCCCAATCAACTTTTAGATTTTCTCCACAGATGCAAACAAACAAACCGTCTCGGCGAAACGATCAAAAATATAATAAATTCAAATATAGGTAACGGAAAAAAAAAAAAAGGGAGGAATAGCCAGACCACAAAACAGAAACATTGTGCAGCTTACGACTTTATGAAAAACACATTTTACAAAGTGAGATCGTACATGGGTTCTGGAGAGATTATTATGTATTTTTTTTTCTCAAATAATAGCAACTTTCAATGCAAATCTTCAGGGCTTTGGGCCACATATGAAAAATTGCAGTGGATTAAATGCTTTTAGGAGCAAACATACCTGTACGCCGAGAATTTATCTTAAAAAAAAAAATAAAAAACCCGCCATAAATATTTAGAATCGGCCCGTAAAAAAATGAGCCTAAAACTCTCTGAGACAAGGATGGCTGTTTCCTTATGAATAGCGTGTATTCCATATAAAAAGGACGTTTAAAAATAACACAGAAAAAAATCAAATTGGCCGGTGATTATTTTTTTAATATTAAGAGAGATGAGGTTAAGTATACATCATGCTCCAAATTCATATTTATCATATGTATTTATCCAGCAAAACGGTCTTATTAAATCATTATTCTGCACTCACAAATAAGCTTAAGAAAATATGTTTTTGGGCAGGGAGCTGAGGGCGGCTTTCATGGATTCTGTAGGAAAAAATGCAAGCGGATTAGGCTTGGAAAAAGCAAGTTTGAATATACTCTTTTTTTTTTTTTTGCACATTTATTCAGTGAAGCGCATGTTTTTTTGCTATTTAAAGGGATTACATTTATTTCCGTAAATAATGGGTGTTTCTTGTTCAGCATTCTGAATAACTAGGTTCTAAAATATATATATAAAAGGGCAACGGACTGGCAATGGCGGGGTGGCTTTAAGGCCAGCGGCCGCCTGATGATGTAAGTGCGGGTGACGGCTAGATATGTGGGCCGGCCGTAGCCAGTTGTATATATATATATATATATATATATATTTATATGATAATAAGTAATGTAATGCGCTGCTTCTGAAAAACTCTCCTTAAAAGTTAGTTGGCCTTGGACGGCTGTCCATGGTGCTGATTGGGGCGGGCGAGTAATTAGAAAATTAATATCCAACCTGATAATTTAAAAAAAAGTTTTTTAAATTGTATCTTTTTTTGTAAAGTTTTTACAGAGTGTGTAAAAATATCTGCCAGAAAAGGCATCAATGTATTAATATCTCAGACACGACCACAGTTTCTATTTGGTGGAGCGTCAGTGGTGTCTCTTTCTTGGTTCAATACCCTTGGAGCGCAGTAAGAGGTAGATTAATAAAGGGAGATCTCGTGAACCTCCTTTTAAAATGGTAAGTGAGAGCGCCGACCTACGTTATCCCAAACTGTCTAGGTAGGAACATAAAGACTTTCAGAAGAGGGTTTCAGAACTCTCGGGTACAGGAAGAAATAGACCTGGTGTGATCTCATGGAGCTCAATTGCACAAAGGTGCCCTTTTTATCCTCAAAATGCAGACCAGATAGGACATTTTTAAACTAACCATAGGACGTGTGCAGGGAATGCTCAGTACAAATTAGAATACATGGTGTTGGAGGACGACGTGGAATGTAACGCCTGAAGAAGAGCCAAAGCTACATATTCTGGCCTAGGTCAGCTAGGTCAGATTGTCCCATCCCCTACCTCCTACACTATGGAGGACTGTAGCAATACCCGAGATAAATAAACCACTGCTTTCACTGATAACGTGGGGCCGCTACCAGGGCCGAGGCGGGTGCACGGGGTGCACAGCGCCCAAGCGGCAGGGGCCGGAGGAGACGGGCGCCATTATTTCCCCCCAGCAAGTCTGTATGTTCTTCTATTACTCTCATAGTCGCTGGCCGTGCCTATAGAAGTTGGAAAACCCGTCACACAACCTTTATTGCAATAATATGATAGATATTATCCATTACCTGAAGTAGATGGGAACCGAGTTCTTTTGCCATATTATCCAGCGGTCCGATTCGAGATGGATGCCCCCAAGCATCTCCTAATCCTGGAGGAAAGAGAAAAGAGAAAGACATGATTAAAGACTAAGACAATGGCGGTTGGGTTAAACGGTTTGCGGGTGACGCCGCCTGTGGCTCTATAAATCCGCGCCATCCTCCGGAGCGAGAGAATGATGTGTGAAAGCAGCGGCGTTTGATAAATGGAGGGTGTTTTCCAATGTGTTTTATGACTTTTGACCTTGAGGACAATTTTTCATGCTGGTAAAAGGCCCAACGCCGAGGAGGGGAAGATTATCTTAACGCCGCACAGCTTGCGGCAAATGGCTCTGAAACCGGCTAACAAAGATTTCAAGCCTCGTGCAGTAGATTAGGCAAAAAATTACTTGGCAGACAAAAAATCATGTTTCATTTCTTTGTGAAATATTAAAGATATTCCTACTGGGCAGATATTATGTTATGCTATAGATTGCAAGCTCCTTTGAGCAGAGGCCTCCCTCTCCATGTCTTTCTGTGAGTCTAAATTGTTATGTGATGTGCAGCACTATGGAATATGATGGAGATATATAAATTGATAAACACTAGTAAAGTGCCTCCCAAGTTTCCCATTTAGTCCATGATTAAAAATATACACAAGAATGACGCATTGGGGGAGACACCGCTTGTGATGTCATAGGATACGGTTTCCTTAACTGGATATGTATGTATTTATATTGTATTATAAATTTATGATGTACAAAAACAGGTTTTATAGAATTTCACTTATTGTAAAAAACATATCCTCTTCTGTATGTATCAAGTGTCTCTAAGTAGCTACCTACTGCCTGCGTCACTCTTTCTAGGTAGTAGAAATGGGGTAACGGACTGGGAGCGATGCCAAGTCAACGTTAAGTGATTGGCAACCCATGAAATGTGAAAAAGATTCTATGAAAAAAGAAGAACGGAAACAATGTGTTCATCCTTCCCGGTGGCAATACAACCAATGACAACTGAAAAAATATACATTTCCATCATTTTGTTGCAGAAATATATATTTTTATTAAATTATAGAAATTGTGTTTTCCCGTTCTATCATAGCACCTGCCATAAACTCATACTTTTCCGCTGTATTTTGTTTGTTCAGATCTACTCAAGCTGTCTGGGACTGGAACACATTAATAGCTGCGGTCACTCATTACAACACCCGAGAAACTGCACACAAAGTCCTGCGCATGTCGTGTAACTACAGCAATGGCCAAAAACCCAACATAATCACCTGTCCCTCAATACTCCCACACCGCGCAGTCACGCTTACTCTATGGACTGTCTGAACGCTGTAACGTGGCTCAGTGAGAGACCTTGTACAATTGATTATTGCTCCAAGGTATTGCTTGGTTTGGGATTTCCTTTTGTGTTATCAGTTTCCTTTAGATGTCTGTGGTTTGCGCAGTATTTCTAGATGATATTACAATAATAACTACATGGAACAGTAAAAATAGAGTGCACCCCCTGGCTCGGTAATCTAACAATACGAATTATTAAAGGCATGGCATTTACAACAGTACCCTTTGATGCTCATTATACTTTTTAAAAGTTCTGGTCCATAAACTCTAACGTTATGCACATTAGAAGCATCATTCCCAGTATTATTAAATACCCAAATCCATGCCAAAAAGAATTCATTAATCATATAAAACGATGTCTTGTTCTTATTTTTTTCCAGGAACACTTAATTGTCATGTGACCTTAAAAAAAAACCCCAAGCACTGATATGCTGTTGCCATAGAAACCTACAACGCTTCTGTGTTGTTTTTGTGTGGATAAACCTTCAGAGAAAAGAATAAAAGCACAGATCTCCTAAGGCTTATTAACTTAGTATATGTATCAGTATAATTAATGTTTTGATTAGGGGGGAAACAACAAATTACAAGGATTTTAAAAAAAAAAGAGTAGCCAATCAGAAAAGATTTGCCATTACAAGACTTGCAAAATATATTTACATTTACTAAATTTTCCAAAAATATCTTAACCAGTTTTGATAAAAATATATAAAAAACATATATTTTTTTCTGCTCCAAAGATATATCAATTAATGTAAATCTATATATATATATAAGTTAATATATAACATATAAAAAATATAAAAATTGTATATAGCTATAAGTAGTTCTAAAACACAATTGAACTGGGTAGTTCTAAAAAAAAACAAACAAACAAAAAAAAAACCCAAACCAAATATATAATAAACCCGCTATGTGAAACATCACTATAAAACATGTGACTTAACTACTTGCACTAAAAAGCCAGCAGGATAGAGCAAAAAGTTTATTTTTTTTGGAATTTACTGGTAGCTGCACAGATGTCCAGCTGAAAAGAGAAAAGAATGAATTTGTGAAAAATAAAATGAACAATGTCACAGAGAAATCTAGGTTTTGACAGCTGCTGGACTGGGTTATACATGACGGAGGGAACGGCAACCATAGATCAGTGTTTGCAGCAGTCTATGGCCTGTTTGGACCTGTTTTACGCCATTTTTTTTTTAAAAAAAAGCAAACATTTATCTTTAAACAAAATCCCATATAGGTGGTGGTTCGGGTCGGTAGCACAGTCCTTCTTCTGGTGTTATTTCTTGAAAAAAAGAAGAAAAAAGTACAAATTGAAAAGATGCAAAAAAAAAATGGCTCTGCCAAAGGTAGATAAAGGTAGATAAAGGTAGACAGTTGGAATAAGGGCGGTATTATTTGTAAGGAATAGCTTGAGTTGTCGGAAACACTTGTTTGAGTTACTTATTTTAATAGCAAGGGGTTATATTGTATACCAGAAATGAAAGAAATGAAATGAATATTCTCAAAGAATCTTCACCTATGAACCTCCTGTGTTTACAAGCCCTTGGGAGCAGGACCTTCACTATGTTTTTATGTAAGGTTTCACTCTATGTCAACCCGTTTTTTACCCACATTATCTGATTCAGGGCTGTGAAATGCGTTGGTGGGTTATAAAGGAATAATAATTAACGTACATGATCCCACACTGCTTGGCGTGGCCCAAGGTTTGACCTTCAAATTACCAAAGGCCTACCATGTAGACGTCCTTAACAAGGCTTTTTTATGAACAAAACCTCTTTGGAGACACCCGCTGATTATCGCGAGATCGCGTTCTTGCAAAACCACATTAGCATTTTCGGAATATGATAAAATGAACCCAAGACTCAATTTGAATGATAATTTTAACAATCATTGAGAAGGAAGATGGGTGAAAATAATCATGATGGCGTCGGTTTCAGGTCTCCGAACACATAGTTCGAAAATCAGATTTTGCTTAACGTTTGTTTATCCAGATTTGTTGTTTGTGATCCATTAACAACTGTAACCCTGATCAGTGGAGCTGTGTGTGGGTTGGAGTATATTGCCTTATTAGAGTAGGCTTGTCAGGTAAAGAGGAGGCTTCCACCCCTTTCATTAAGATTTTGAGCAAGTCTTGACCTGCTCATTCAGAAGCCCAATTGACTCAGTTGATTCAGGTTCTGTAAGAGGCAGACTAGGGTCTGGTTCAGCACCAACCTGTCAAGCTTAATTCCTCACCTTAATTATTGAAAATTCCCCTACCATCTAACAAGGGAGGACACCCTTTTGGTCAGGAGACAAGCCCAGCCAAGTGTAATAAAGCTACAGAACACTTTTGGCGAATAATACTCTCCATAGGCACTACCCAGTCCTGCCCAAAACACATTTAAAGCAAGGCATTCAATAGAAAGGAGCACAAAAAGGCACAGTCAGGTTGTAACTGCTTCCTTTGGATATTTTAGACCCCTAGTGGTCATATCAGGAGCTGCAAGTAAAAAACATACACCCAAAAAGTTTAGTGTTTAAATCAGAATTGCCATTTCTGCCCCACCCTGCAAATTCTTTCCTTTTATCTTTTATGTACTATATCTTTATTTAGAGTGTAAGCTCTAAAGAGCAGGATCTAATGAATATATATGTGTGTGTATGTCTATATATATATATTGTATATATATATATTGTGTGTATGTCTATATATATATATATATATATATATATATATATATTACAGTATGTCGGTGTGTTTCGCAGAGTATGTTGGTGCTTTACAAAATGAGTTTGATAGTTTAAAAGACAAAACAAGCAAAACAGAAAATTACAGTATACACGAAAAGTGCTTAATGAATAGTAATATCAAGGTTAGGGTTAAATTCTCAATTCTTTTGGAATCGATTTTGTAGTAAAACTAGACCTTATATAACATATACATATGATCACTACTTATTTCAGGAGGCTTGGTATTATTAATATTCTTCAATTCGACGAGGTACATATTAAAAAACAACCAAAATATTTAAAATACTAAAACAATGCTTGGCAATCGACCCTTGCGGATTCCTTGTAGGTGATGTTTTTGGGTTCGTTTTGACTTTATCATTAATTGTTCAAATTATTGTTTTTTTTTCAATTAAGAGAGATCGACTGAATTAAGGAAGCTGGTAAGCTAGTTTTATAACTGATAATTATTTATTGTATGAATTATTTTTGTATGAATGATATAGGATTTTGGGTGATGGCAAATATTTAGCTGATTTAAAGGTCCCCGTCCAGCACGCATGGGGTTAATAATCAAGTCTCAAAGGGTTCATTTACATTCCCCGCCCCTTCCAGCGTTCATAGGGTTAATACTCCTGGATCACTGCTGCTGATTCACGTTTTGTCGCCCTTCCAGCATGCATGGGGTTAATATCCAGGGCTCACGGGGCTGTTTTGCCTTCATTACCCTTTCCAAGGTTCATGAAGTTAATACTCCAAGACCACTGGGGCTGTTTCACATTTCCTCACCTTTTCCAGCATGCATGGGGTTAATACCCAGGGACCACAGAGCTGTTTCACATGTTCTCCCCTTTCCAGGTTTCATGGGGTTAATAATCCAGGATCAAGGGACTGTTTCACATTTCCTCAACCTTCCAGCATGCACGAGGTTAATACCCAGGGATCACAGAGCTGTTTCACATTTCCTCTCTTTTCCAGGGTTCATTGGGTTAATACTCCAGGACCACTGGGACTGTTTCACATTTCCTGCCCCTTCCAGCGTGCATGGGGTTAATGCCCAGGGATCACAGAGCTGTTTCACATTTCCTCTCCCCTGCTGTTGCTAAAGATCTGGGACGTGTTTTGCTCTCACTTGCCTAGATTAGGGTTTTTAATTCCTCTTTACATGTCAGAAAATTTCTATTTCTTAGGAAAAGACACCTTTTATGTAACAAGATCTGGAACAATGGAAGGAAAAGCTCAGAACAGCAGAAAATGTGATCCCCTCTTTTTTTTTACTGGGGGGTGCAAAATGTGACCCCAACAGCTTTATAAACCCACCCCTGCCCCCAAAATAATGCCCAGGCAGATAATGCACTCATTATGGCAAAAAGAGATCCGGGCTTGGAAGGGGTAAAATATCACAGAAAACACCAGATCCTTCTGTTTTACAGTTAAATGCTTTAAAACCTTCTTATCCCAGATGGATCAGAGGCCAGGGAACCTACCGTGATGTTTGTGAATAATAGATCTCATTAAACAGAAAATGATACTGTTGTTCCTGTTTGTTTTTGTTAAGGAACATCAATAATAAATGAGTTTTAAAGACAAGTTTCTCAAACTTGGTTACCCGGGGTCCAGTGCCACATGGTGTCTGTCTGCTTCTACATTCAGATATCCACTGCTTTCATTTTCACTTTATAAAGAGATTCTTCCCAATGACTTTCCAGGCAATCCTCTAATACAGGGTTGTATGGTTTATGTTAATGCGGTAATAAAAATAATACTAATAATACTATTAGTATTCACTACCACCACTAATAATAATAATAATAAATAATAATAATAATAAATAATAATGTAATATTTGGTTTAGACGCTGAATTACAGAATACAAATGGATAAACTCACTGGATATTGTCATTATTGTTATACATGGTTACATTTCATCAGTTGGTTGGGTAACATGATTAGACTTTTATATGTATCCGTGTGTCCCTGTGTCTGTCTGTGTACAAGTGTTTGTCTGTATGTCAATCTGTGTATGTGTGTCTTTCTTTGTGTCTATGTGTGTTAGTTTCTGGGTGCCTGTCCTCTATCTTTCTCCTTGTGAATTGTGTATGTATGTGTGTCTTCTCACTTATTTGTAAGCATATAAAGAAAGGAGACCAAAACTAGTTACAGTCAAACAAAACCACTTACAACAACAACATGTAAACTGGTGAGTCACAGCTAACCACTCATAACAACAGCACGTAAACTAGTTACAGTCATACCAACCAGCTAATATCAACAGGCAAACTGGTTACAGTCATATTAAACCAACGATAACAACAGGCAAACTGGTTACAGTCATACCAACCCGCTAATATCAACAGGTAAACTGGTTACAGTCATACCAACCAGCTAATATCAACAGGTAAACTGGTTACAGTCATACCAACCAGCTAATATCAACAGGTAAACTGGTTAGATTCACAGCAAACCACTGATAACAAGGAAACTGGTTACAGTTCATAACAACAGGTAAACTGGTTACAGTCATGCCAAACCACTGATAACAATAGGTAAAGTGATTACAATCATACCAGACCACTTGTAAGAACAGGCAAATGGGTTACTGCCACACAATGCCACTAATAACAACAGGTGAACTGGGTACAGTCATACCAAATCACTGATCACAACAAGTACACTGTTTACAATCACCCCAAACTATTAATAACTACAGATACACTGGTTACAGTCATACTTACCTTACCTTCACAATACATGATCTAGTTGTAGTCACACTTCATGTACTGATGTGGCTAGACACTGATACAATAAGCCAAACCCCAAATATAACACATAAACTGGTTACAGTCACAATAACCACTGCCTAGGCAGGTTAGCCCACAACTCAATGATCCATCTTAATAGTTACAGCCCTTTATTGCAACCCAAGACCATTGATAAACCTCAAACCTGATAAAATCTCATAAATCAGGCAAATTAAACTACTTACAAAAAAGTAAGTAATCAGTACATGAAGTACACTGTGACAGCTAAATCAGATCACTATCACAACTGGTTACAGTCATATCAGATCACTATCACAACTGGTTACAGCTAAATCAGATCACTATCACAACTGGTTACAGCTAAATCAGATCACTATCACAACTGGTTACAGCTAAATCAGATCACTATCACAACTGGTTACAGTCATTTCAGATCACTATCACAACTGGTTACAGTCATATCAGATCACTTTCTAAGCCGATTCAATCACCAACTCTACAGACTGTAAAAGCAACATGGAGACTTATTTTTAACACAGACAACATTCTGCACCGCAGCTCTCACCGGTAATCCCTGGTATATATATACTGTGCTATACACAGTACTGGCCTTTATCTGCCGGTATACAGAGGCTTCCCTGACACTAACTACACAAACCCCAGGTAAACTGCAGTGGAAACTGGGTACAGCCATACCAAATCACTGGTAACAATGGCTAAACTGGTCATGGTTACAGTCAAACTCAATAACAACAGGCAAACTGGTTGCAGTCACCTCAAACAACTTGTAGCAACTGGTTAACTGGTTAGTAGCCTTTATCTGCCAGTATACAGAGGCTTCCTTGGCAGTGAGATAACATACTCCAGCATAGTACACAGGGCGTGCAAACAGGTGTAGACAGGGGGTGGCTGGGTAGGTTTTATGACCAGTTACCCAGTGCTGGTTATTCTAAGTGGGCAGGGGGGGGGACACACAAGTCTAATTCAGAAGTAGCACTTTTATTAAAAAAAAATATATATAATCAATGAGGGTGACTCTGGCTATTAGAAGAGTAGAATTATATCTGCGACTAGTTTCTCCCTGTTCAGTATGATAGGAGTTACTCTTTAGCTCGTTTATAGTTCTAAGCTCAGGCATTTAACTCCTTTACCTCCCCTTCCCCATATCCCCCCCCCCAACCCTTTCTTCCCTGTTTACAGGAGTTGTTACTAAAACTACTAATTGTCTCAATTTGCAAGATTATCATGGGATTAAATCTGAACTAATTTTTAAGACATTTTTTCCCTTCATTTCACACCCCAGGCTTTCTGAGGGTTAAATACCTAGTTTAACCCTTTCAGTGCTCCTAAGGAATTTGCAATGTCACGCACACTTGATGGCACCCAGAACTAAAACACTTTGCAGAGTCTGCGTTAATTTACTACAGCAGGAGTGGCAAAGGTTAATACAGGGGGGGTGCTTATGAACACATGGTATAGGCTGGTGAAAATTGGAGTCTTTACATTAGGAAATACATGGGCAGAATTCAGTGACTCTAAGCTGCCAACACATTCTGTTTCTATATATGAGTATCTACACAGACAGATTAACAGAAATATAGGTGTGTGCTTGCATATGTCCATAGCCTTATACTTACTGTAAGGTCAACTGTATATATGTATTAGTATCAGCCCAGTGCTGGGTACAGTGCCATTGCACCTACTACACTGCTTAATACATTGATAACAGTTTGGACCCCGAGGTCTAATCATGCTATAGACGTGTGCTTACAAGCAGCAAATTATTATATCTCATACACTGTTACATTCCCAGTAATACCAGTAACATGAAGGGGTATCAGCTACCAGTGCTCTGACATTGTACAAAATGAAGTATTACAATAGCTATTATATATCATTATTATAACATGAGATAATCTGCATGGAACAGCCCCCACACTAATGATATACACTGATATAAAGATATCTTTTACAAACCTCTACAAAATCGCCTTTCGAATATTTTTTTTCTATATTATACTTGTAAGAATAATGTTATAAAATTAAATAAGGACTTTATTTAGTTACAATGAATTAAAACTATATATATAGTATATATATATATATATATATAATTTAAAGTAATGCGCTTTTAATAGAGCATTAAATTATTCGGACTATTATATTACTGTCCAGTACTGTATTCTCAGATTGTTTAATATTAAGTACATTTAAGTAGTTTGGTTTGCGTTTTTTCTTGTTGGCGTTTTTGCCTAAAATGTATGTAATTTATGAATTCATGTGGTGGAAACATATCAAACGTAACACTTCTTAAGTCCAACAAACGTTTTAATTGTTCGGCTAATACTCTTTTTTTCTAATAATAATACTAAATTATTATTATTAGTAGTAGTATTGTTACTACTATTACTGCTATTATTATTTATGATCTGAAAGTATTTAAAATATCAGAAAACGTTAAATGAAATCATTTGGGGAATTTATGAATTATTTCTCTAAAAAATACCTTCCTGATATAATGTGAGAAAACGAATTTTATCTATAAGCCAATGAATAAAAAACAGGTACAATACAATGTGCCGTTTACTATACTACACACACACATATTGCAGATATATATATATATATAGATAGATAGATATATATACATTTATATATTATATCTATATATCTATATATATTATATATATATGTATAACACACACAGAAAGAAGAAGAGATCTGTGTTTATATGAGGTAATATATATATATATATGTATATATAATACATATATATATATATATATATACAGTATATATATATATATTACCTATACTTAGGTAATTCTTTCAAGAGTATTTTATGTCGAGAAACACGAGTTTTTCCATTTTACGTATACAAATACTTTATACATTTTGAGTAATTTTCTAGACATTTTAAAGCAATTTGACAAAGAAACAACTTGTGACAATATTATGGAGGAAAGGGGTGTTTGATTCACAGCCATTTAAACCATTACCAATATTAGAAATACGTCCATGTGTTCATATACATTTATAAAAGCTAAAATGGTTAAAGTTTAATTTTCGTTTAAATGCTGCTTTATTGGAGTAACCAAAAAAAAACTCAGACACTTGTTTTGTTTTGGCAGAAAAAGAGACTTAGTTTTAATCCTTATAATTGATGTGAAAAGTACAAAAGAAGGATTTGGGTTATCTAACCTGTTCCTGCTGAACATTAACCAGGATTTCACTTAATGCCCTTATTTCTGCTCACCTAGGGGCAAATCACTGCAGGTGAACCTAACAAGACCGGTGCTATTTTTTTTATACTAAAAAAATACATTTTCAATGTTTTTGGTTAGTGAAAAGTGACAACGTGCACATATAGTCCACATTTTAGATTACAATCAAACATTTAATATTATAATTTTATACTACTTCCCCAGACCCCACAATTCTCCTAATGCTGCCACTATAGCTATATTTCCTAGGGGATCACAGCCAATAATTATCAAATATAGCACATTTCTACAGCCATTTGTAAATATATCAATACACACAATAATATGTACTGAATATAACCCTTTAATATTATATTGCCATATACAATGCTTATCTATAGACCTACATTAATTATGTATGTAATATTGTCTGACCGCACATATAATCAAATCCTTATCTGAAACATACATACACAAATATCTAATTTTAGCACGAAGAAAATCAATTAAAAAAAAGTATATATATGATTTTGCATTTTTTATTTTTATTTTAAATATAGTCACACTATATAGTAAATAAATATATACATATGTAAATGACATATAACACACAGATATATAAATCTATATATATATATACATTGTATATTATATATATATATAATATATAAAATAAATATAAACTATATGTTTTTTTAAATTACATATAACACAAACTGACACATATTTTCACCAGGTTTACTGAGCATGATGGATCTGTGGATTTAATTAAAACTTTATAGTCCACAGTGCAGGCAGAAATTAGCCCATTCCCAGGACATGAAGAATTTGGTGTATTTTGGACATATGGGCTCTGCCAGTGTCCCTGGCTCTGTGCTGGGCCCCCCTTTGTCAGGATTCTGCTCTATAGACCCCATAAAGCTCTTAGGAGGCTCAGCTTGGTGACATTTAATTAAATCTCCTCTCCAATATCTCTTCAGCAATCCCCTCATAGAAACTGGCATTTATTTTGTACAGAACAAGGCTTCAGAGAGGATCCCCCGAAATTCGGAAAGTGCTTCGGACAATTATATTCAGGATTCTGCTCATATAATGTGACAACTGCACAAAGCTCTTTCTGGTTAATATTTTCTTCCATAACGCCTTAGTGGATTTGCCAGGTATTTTTATTTAACCCCCCTGTGTGTTATTTGTACACCCAGCAGGGTTATTGCAGGACTCATGCTTTGTGTTCCATACAATTATAGTTAATTTGAGACAAGTGAGCAAATGAAGCTAATTATTTGTAAGAGGGATGTATGGATACTCTGCGATCCAAGCAGGCAGAGTGTGTGTGTATAAAGATCCCTGCAGTAAATCACTTTATCTGCCTGATCCATCATAAATCATTAGTCTTTAAATTATCCCTAAGTATACTTCTATGACACATTACTAACTCATTTCTTGCCAGGATAATAAATATTAATAATGCACTAAACACATTTCTATTTGAGGTTTACATTCATATTGTAGGAATTGTTATCACCATATTTCTTTACTGTTTTGGCTTATGAATAAGAATACATATACCGGTACTTGTTTACATATTATATATTTATTATTATATATATATATAATAAAAAAATATATATATTATATAGAACATATTTTTTTACTGTTTTGTTCTTGAATATGAACACATACATTATATAGATCTATCTATAAATATGTAGAAATATATATATTTATGTATATATATATATATATATATACACACGCATATTTGTATACAAATACATGTATACACATTCGCATTTATCCAACCACACATACTTGCACATATATACATAAAGTTATGCTATCATGAGAATATTAATAAGATGAAAATATAGACTCATTTTAAATTTTAATAACATTATTTCGATAGACGCATGTTCTGTATTAAAATTATGTCATATAATCCCAAATTTAAATTTTACTGTTTTGAGTTTTTATAGTAAAAAGAAAAAAACAAAGTTAAAAGTAACCGATTTCCAAAAAAAATAAATTACAAGTTGCCATATATTCAAAAGTATTTTGGGTTTTTTAAATGAGTGATACATTTGAAGTATATATTTGGGGAATTTTGTTTAACGTGAATTATGAAAACAATGTGGTCGCCTGTATTAGTTTATTTTATTTATGTATAAATAATAATAATAATAATAATAATAATAATAATAATGTATTATATATATATATATAGATTTGGATGAAGCCATTACTCACCATCTGGAAACACAGCTCTCATCTTCAGGTAGCTGGTGGTCAGGCGGATGATAGAAGCTTTGTCCAGCTGGGAGGTGATGGCAGAAGGCAGAGGCAATAATTTGGCCAGTTCATAAAATTCCCCATTCTCCTTCTCTCTTCTGGTTTTGGCTGCATTTTTTGATTTTTCCTTCATCTCGATTATTGTAGAACAATATCACAAATACTGGCATAATAATCCCAATGTCTCTTAGATTGAGGAGTCATGTAAATCGTTTGAGAAGCCCCAGGCATGAAGTCCAGACGATCCCACCGAGCAGAGGAGTGGATGTGGACCTTGCTTTAAAGGCCTCTTTGTACACATGGTTCTGCTCGTGTCCTCATCATCCTCATGTATAACACAGTGAATCATTGGAAGCTCCCCATCCAGCTCAATATTCTCACTTTATTCCCCTAAAGTTTCAGGAACTGCTCCTGGTTTTCTTAATCCTCTGTTTCGGTGAAGTTAAGGTCTTAGTAGCTGAAATCTGATAATAAATGTTTCTGAAAAGAAAAGGGAAACATAACATTTTAGCAATAAAGTACAAACAAAATCTGTACAAGTGCAAATCACATGCGCTATACACATACATGTATCATTTAACTCCAATGTTGGTGGCATGTGGACCTTAGGGGTACAATGACACCCCCATAATGTCATACCTGCATTGAAGGGTCTGCAGCAGAGAAATCCAACTAGATTATGGGGCAGAAAAGGGGAAAGAAACAAATCCACTCAGTCTTAGTGAGGAGCCCAGCTGGCAGTCATTTTGCAGGCACTTTATGTTAGTTAGTCGCCCCAGTCACCTGAAATGTGCAGCACCCCTGGGTGCAGAGAGGGACAGATCAGTTAGTGGCTCCCATTCTGATTGGGAAGACTCAGCACAATCCACAGCAAATGCATTCAGTCCACTGACCATAGCAGGGGGTGGGGGACCCACTCCAATTCCACTGATCCACGAATGAGGCTCCGAGGATAGCAGGAGACTGGAGTGATTGTTGAGTTAATTCGTTCCCAAAGCCTGGAGAAAACAAACAGAGGCAGGAGAGGGAGTGGAGGGGGCCCCAGCTCAGTGACGCCTCCACATCCCACTGCACAGCCAGGCAGGAGGGCTCCCAGCCTAACCCAGCACACCGGCCAGGAACGGGTTAACGGCCCCCCACTGCCCACAGGAGACCTGGGGGTGTCCGAGCATCATGTTCATTACCAGCAAATACAGCACAGGAAGGGCAAGAGTAGAATACAGTTGATAGATAGATAGATAGATAGATAGTTAGATAGATAGATAGATAGATAGATAGATAGTTAGATAGATAGATAGATAGATAGATAGATGATAGATAGATGATAGATAGATAGATAGATAGATGATAGATAGATAGATAGATAGATGATAGATAGATAGATAGATAGATAGATAGATAGATAGATAGATAGAGGCACACACATAGATTTATACATATATAGTTAGATAGATATAGAAAGATAAATATAAATATCTAATTATACATATATAGACATAAGATAGATAGATAGACATAGCAAAGATAAATAAATGTAAATAGATAAATTAAAGATATAAGACACATATATATATATATATACACGTAGTATATAAACATATGATAGATATGATAGATAGATAGATAGATAGCGACAGATTAATATAAATAGAAACACATTGAATTCAAATATATACAGTATTTATATAGTTACTAAAAGTTACAGAATTAAGTGTAATTAATAATAATGAATAATTATTACAGAATTAAGTGTAATTAATAATAATTAATAATAATGAATGTATAGCTATAATGCTATAATACATTGGAATTGCGATCTTGGTGTGACGCGATCTGTGTATGATGGTGTTTTTCTACTTCATGCCATCACTTAGCAACTTTTTCTCTTTTCTTTGCTCAAACTCTTTAAATCTGCTTTTAACATCCACTTATAGCCGGTAATCAGAGACTGATGATATAGCGACTCAGACTCAACTTCCCATATATTTAATGTTCAATAATTAATATGATTTCTTTTATTCCTTCTTACTGTTCATAATAACGCCCCTACAAATAACTATATACTTGCATAAAGATAAATGAATGACATTTGGTAGAATCGGGTCTTCTTTTATTCTTTAAGATAAATCCCAAAATAGTTAACAGACCTTTTAACTAGATAAATCTTTTAAGATATAAATTATTTTTGTGCTGTGAATGTGCACAATATTGAATCATAATAACAATAATGATAATAATAATAATAATTGCATAGAATGTTCCTCTAAAGCCTTTAAAAGAAAATCGATTTAAAGTAATAGAAACTGGCCTCTCATTTATAAAAAAATATAATAAAAACAAAGTAAATAATTTGTTACATTTTAACTTTACTTAACTTTTATTTTAAATAAAAGTAGCAGTCGACGGGTCTGGTTAATATTTATTTAATGCTTTTAATGTGTGCATTATAATACTTTTAAAATGATTTGTTAAGAAGTATTTTCAAAAAGTCCACATTATATAAAGTATATATTTTTTTATTTGGCACTTACATACGAAATTCAACTATTTATAAAAATAAGTATTGTTTCTATAACCTGATTTTAACGTTGTCTGTGATACATTTGCCTTAATCATTTCTGCTACTTCTTTGCTTTGGTATTTATATAAAGGGAATAAATTATATTAGGCACCCAAACTATTGTACAAACACAACCCTGATTATTCTCAAACATCACATGATTACCTACATACCATTGGTTTTCTTGTCTTAACACTATGGTTATATATAATATATATATATATATATATATATATATATATAATATATATAATATATATATATATATTGAAGGGAGTTTCTAACTTAATTTAATTTAAAATGTATTTGGAATACATTTTTTTCTTTACAGGTAAAATACAACTTTTGCAAAGAGATCAATAAAACATTACCATTGATAAATTCTCTACAGTGCCCCTTTGTTAGAAGTATTGCATCTAAACCTTGATAAATTATTCCTTAGTGTTTATTGGATATAACACATGGATACCCTTTATTTCAGGTGATTTATCAAAGCAATAATCCTCGCGTTTTGACTGTATTTTTTAAACATTTATCATTTTCCAGTCGGTTTTGATCTTTTTTTGACACCCTCTGAAATATTTTTGCAGATAAATTATTTTACCCAAAATAAATATTACCATTTGCTGTGAAGCATTATTATAAGCCAGCCTTATATGAATGGCTAGCCTGTCCTCAAAATGGGTTTGGTGACATTAAAAGAAGTACTTTAGTACTTACAGTAAGACTCCAGAAAGGAGTTGGGACTTTATTTAGAAAATAATTTGTAGTCTTTTTTCCCTTTACATATATATAAAAAACAATTTAAGTATATATACGTTTTAATGTATACATAAATGTACATTTCGATATAGTGCTTTTGTTTGTTTTTTTTGTAGTGGTTGCTTGAATAACTAATTGGATAATATTAATAACAACAACAACATTTGACAGTATATATATATTTATGATTTAGAATTCCACAACATCTACTTAAAAAAAACAATTCTGGACCCTGAGTATTTACTTAAATGTGGAACCCAGAACCATAAAGCACAGGAACAGTGGCATAATATTTATGTGTATTTATTTTCTACTGCATACTGCTCACTTGGATCTCAGCAATTGACACTTGTGAAATGGTATAAGAGGTTTGATAGGGCACACATTAGTCAATGGGTCTCTTTCTGGAGATTCAAACATACCAGGTTAGGGCTGGGAAATCTAGCCAAGTGGCCTGTCATTATAGCAGCTAAAATCCAATTCTCACTCTGGGTACTTCAATATTTGTATCCAGCCCCATTCAACACATACTAAAAGAGGTCTAAAAGAGAAGCTTAAAACGGAGCCAGTCAGGATGGACACACAATCAATAACGTATATTTGCTATTCTACACATGTCCCTAGTGGACATATGAGGTACTGCAAATACAGCACACAAAAAGGCTGCAGGTGGTGGCCTGACATCTTACAACTGGAGGATCCCAGGGGCACTAGCCCCTTGACCTCTAATACTCTCAATTTAACCCTTGGGCTACCTCCTACTCCTGCTGATCCTTAATCTTCCCACTCCTATAGCCTCCTCATTTCACCCAGAGGGCTTGGGTTGAAGGGCTTAATCTGATACAATAATTGACAGCTCTTGTATTTAATTTTAAATATAATGTAACATCACAATAATAAATTGAAGTAATGCTCACTGGTTGCATTGGTAGTGACATTTTAATACACTCATTTTGAAAATTGTTCAAATTAAGAGTTTTCAACCAGATGTTTTGGGCACTCCAGGTCCAGGGATATTCATAAGATTATCCAGAATCTAAGACAAGACCAAAGACTCAGGATTAAGGCATCCTTCTATTTGTCTGTTTTCAGAAGAGAAGGAGAAGTAGGTGCTTCTCATTTGTTGCAGATACTGCCATCTGAAAAAGTTGCCATAACTTATAGG
The DNA here is from genome assembly GCA_009364415.1 of Spea multiplicata. Lineage (NCBI taxonomy): Eukaryota > Metazoa > Chordata > Amphibia > Anura > Pelobatidae > Spea > Spea multiplicata. Next base: position 20,399 of record VKOC01022401.1, on the reverse strand, counting down.
TGGCATATATGGCCCTATTGATGATTATCAAGTTCATTTTTGATGACACATTAAAGGTGCTGTTCCACTTCACTCTGCACTAGAATAACTCATATACTCAAATGCATAACCTTCACTTTAGATTTTTGGACATTGTATAGAAAAGGAAACTGGTGCAAAGTATGAAGCAACCAACAAGATGACACAACCAGCAGGACTATTCCCTTAGATCCAGTACCACCTCTATGCTGAAGACTCATTAATCTACATTTTATCTCTCCTATTCTTCTAAACCTCCTCTCCCCCTTGCTCTTCCCCCTAGGTGAAGAGCCACATTTCATTGTCTCCCACAATTCCTGATATCTCCATCCCTGTTGACTATTCCACAATCCACCCAACAGACCAATGTCGCTGCCTTTTAGTGTCACACTCGAGTCCCATCTTGCTTCTTCACTCTCATATCATCAGTCAACAAATAAAGCAGCCTTCACCTGTGAAATATCACTTGAATGTATCCTTTCCTCACACAAGATGTAATTAAAACATATATTGTTTGCTTTGTGATATTCCATCTGGATTACTGCAGCTTTCTGCTAACCGTTCCCTCCCGCTCCGACCCATTCTGATTACCTCTGCCAGACTCATTTTCCTATCCCACTGCTCTGTATCTGCTACACCCCTGTGTCAGTCCCTCCATTACCCCCAGAATTAAATGTAATCTCCTGACCTTGACTTACAGGGCCCTTAACAATACACATCACTCATCATATTTCCAAAGACTCCGGTAACATCCACTTTGCTCTTCCCATGACCTGCACCTCTTTCCTCACATGTCTCCGGTATTTTACCCGTACAGTACCTAGAACTCTGGAACTCTTTAACACCTTCTGTTAGACTCCCTCCTAACCCACCTATTCGAAGAATTGTACTACCTACCCTCATATTGCCCCCGACCTGCATCTTAAAGAAACCAAACATCCTCCCCAGCTTTGAGATCTTCAGGCCACTGACTTCTCCACATCACCCTCGCAAAAATCAAATCATCCGCACTCAAGCAGAGCCCGTTCCCCCCTCAGTCCCCTAATAGATTGTAAGCTTGCAGGAGCCGAGTCCTTCTGTACTCGTATGTCCTAATGTGTGTTAATTATTAAATGGTACCTTGTGAGCTTTAATGCTATTGTTAATTTTCACTGTTCCTCTATTGTTTTAATTCTATGGAATCTACTGGAGCTCTATAAATAAATAAATTAATAATAATAATAATAATAAACTGCTATTAAAGGAAATGGCTTTCTAAAAAATACTTTTGCTACATTAAAAGCATTGTTATACGCTGTTAATATTTTGATCTTGAAGAATGGAAATGGTTTTTCTTAGAATGGGATAAAACATGCCTTTAATTTAGCGATCCGTTTTACTGCGGACAGTGTGAACACACCATTCTGTGATCAAATATTTACTGAAATAATAGTTCGTCATATTAAACAAATTCCAGCACCTTCTGCTTGTTCCTCACCTGTTTGCAGTAATCAAGTGCAAAATGCTTGATATATCGCCCATTTATCAGATTGTAGGCTTGGAATCTTCGCTATTTTCCATCTTACGCATGTCAAATAAACCCCACGAAGTGTGACTTGGCAGAGGTTCTAAAATCCATTCTGCATCAGATCAAAGATGTATATTTTTTTAAAGATAGTTATCTGAAACTCACCTCAGGAGGACGTGGGTTGAGGTTGACGTACAAATGTGCATCTAATGGAAGAATGATAAAAATGGTACAAAAACACATTTGCTTTCTCCCAACGTCTAAATATTCTCTCTCTCTCCTTTTTATGTTTCCATAAACTCATTAAAATAAGTCCTCTCTCTTCCCTATGCGGTATAAGCATGAAAAATAGCAAAAAAGAACATTATTAGCATTCCAACATTCCAACAATTTTCAGCAATGATTAAGTTTCCTTTTTTTAGTACACTTTTACGGATATGAGATCTGAAGTAGTTTGCTTAGGCTACTAAAAAACCCCAGGACCAGCCATGATTGTCACGGAGAGTTGGATGTGCCAGACTACTAGCTACGTCACCAAAAAATGTGTATTTCCACATAATTGCCCCAGTTCTGACACAGCCATATTCACTATAACATGAAATGACCAGAACCTACACAACAAACTCAGAGATTTGGTAATTTAACCCTTTGTAGTTGGAACCCTTTGTGGGTGGAAGTTAGTGAACTTACCACAAACTCAGTAGAGCGATGTCCCTTAATAAAAGTGCTATGTACATTATATTACAGTGACTTATATAGCGCCAGCAGATTCCATAGCGCTTTTACAATCAGAGGCAGCAAAAGTAATTTAATAAAGGAGAAGAGGGCTCTGCTCTTGCGAGCTTGCAAGCTACTCGGTGGTTGAGGTTGAAATAGTAGGAGAGGACTTTTGAACGTTGCGTATGAGGAAGAAAGCCTGAAGGAACGGGGAAGATGTATGGGGTGCGGAGTTAAGGGCTCTGTAGCTCAGGGTAAGGAGTTTAAATTTGATTCTGGAGGGTATGGGGAGCCAAAGGAGCGATTGGCACAGTGGAGCGGCCCATGAGGAACGGTGACAGAGAAAGGTCAGTCGAGCTGCAGATTTTGAGGATGGATTGAGGATGGATTGGAGTGGGAGAGGGGAGACCAGTTAGTAGGGAGTTGCAATAGTCCAGACGGGATATCACAAGGGAGTGGATTAGTATTTTGGTTGTTTCTTGTGTGAGGAACGCGCAATATTTGGAGATGTTTTACAGGTGAAGGAAGCAGGATTTGGTGAGGGACTGGATGTGAGGGATGAAGGAGAGAACAGAGTCAAGTGTCTTGGTCAGTGGGTTCGATGGTGGAGTTGTCAACGGTAATAGAGATGTCAGGAATTGTGGACAGATGGCGGGATAGCCGTGAGTTCAGTCTTGGAGATGTTCTGCTTCAGGTAATGGGTCTGTAGCTGAGTTATCACTGAACTCAGCAGAGCATTTGGCGATTCAACAAGTAGCTAATATCTGATTCCTGCCCAGTTTAGATGAAATGTAAAATGTTTCAGCAAGTTATCATTGAGTTGTCACCATCCAACCATCTGCCTCTGTTTCCTATACCTACCTATTCCTGACATCATTTGTTGCTGTTATTTTGTTATCAGTAAGATTCCGAGGTCCCTTTAACGCTTTTGTAGAATGGAAAAGGTTGCCTTTCCCCAAATAACTGAAGGATAATATTATTTGTCCGTAATAAGGGTACTGTCCAGGGGGCTAAGACTCTTAAGTAAGGGTTGGTCTGATTTGGTTTTTTTTCAAGCACATATTAAATTCAATAAAATACTTAACAATTGAAAATGTAAACTGAAATACAAGGTTTTCTAACATATTTCAGTTAAAAAGTCCCATGGCATATAAAGGTTAATATACTTGAAACTGAAATTGCACTGCAGCTTTTCCAAGGAGCGATAATAATTGGCTTTTAAATAATTTACTCCCTGTTCAGAAATGAAGTGGTCAAAGTGTGATGGATAAGACTTTTCCCATGTGACTGAAAATCTACCCATCTCATATATTTAACGTTCTTCCAAAATATTGATTTTTTTAAAAAAAAATTATCATTATTTAATATTAAAAAAATGACTTTTACTCAGAATATGCGTTTAATTTTCCTTTGTCTTTTTCATTCTATTTTATAAAATCATAAAATGACCAACCTGGCATAGGAGGGAAGAACAAAATATAGTTATAGATATGGGGAAAATATACCATTCTGTATTTATTCTTTACAATTTGGAAAAAGAACTAGGAAATTGTGCTAGCATTTTAATAAAGAATTAATATTTCTGATTACTGAAAACATAATACAAATTAGTACTCTGATCATTATTATACTATGATTGATATTATTATTTGTATGATTGTCTCATTATGCACTACGTATGCACTACGAGTAACTGAGTATTTAGAATTCAATAAGAAAATAATAATAATAATAATAATAATAATAATACCTTGGTATATAATCCATGATTTTCCCTTTATGCAATTTGTAATTTTTATTACAAATTGCATAGAGCGTAATGTGCTGGGATGAAAGGGAAAAAATGTACACCATTTTCTAGAACATCTTCCAAAAAATCTTCAGGTTAATCATTACTTTTACCTCTAATTAAAGAATTTTTTTTGCAAATATAACTTAAACCTTTTAACTTGATATTTTTTTATCCCTGATATGCAATAAAGACATTAGGTGATTTTGCAAGTCCCGAAAAACCCTTTATTGGCCCAATAAGAATATTTTTTACAAGCGGCATTTAAATGCTAATGACCACAGCCAATAATATATTTTCAAAGGAAAAAAATAAATTTTTAGAATTTTCTTATTCTGGAAACTATAAATGCACAACATTTGTTAAGATATCAAAATTTACTCTCAAAATCCCGCTATGTCAACAGATCTCAGTTTAAAAATATCTCATATTATCTTTGCATCTTGTATACTTTGTCTGGTTTTGTCCATTTAAGAAACCTTTTTTTTTGCCTAAAACATTAGAATTAACATTTATATTTTCACTTCTACAAATAATATAACAAAAATATTTTGTAAATCTGTGAGACTCTATGCAATTTATCCAAATATCAATAATAAGTGGAACTATATATATATATATATATATAATATATATATATTATATATATTAAAATAATATATATATTATTATTAATTGTTTTGCTTATTATAAAATATCTGCTTACCCTTTATTAGCCTTTCAGGCTTTCACTTTTCCATACAGTTATTTGGAGTGTTTTACCTTGTAACCACCTGTTAACTGTTTTAGTGCCAGAGGGTTGAGCCGAATTTAAAGCAAAATTAATGGGGTGAGAGTAAAGCTTTATATATGAACATATTTACACGCTTTCGATGCTTTTATGCCTAAAATACTAAAATATCAAGAGAATCGTTAAATCTCTATGGGGTAGGCATCTGTGTCATTTAAGGACTGTCTGTGTTTTGACTGTCATGTAGTGATTCCATGTTATGTGGTGTAAATGGCGTTTAGATTACCGTAGTATCATTGTGGCGATGGAAGTCTTTATTCGCGTAAGATCTGTTCGCCAGGCCTTTGAATCAGCGGTCTATAAAATTACTGTTTGGCTAAACCATGACTGCAAAATCAAAGTGGAGCAACTGCTCCGACACAGCTCCATAAAACTCCCATTCCAGTCGGATTCTTTATAATGCCGTGAAATGATTAATGCAAAACTCTGCATGGGTTGGGGGCACAATTTAGTAGCATGGACAGCGTCCTTGAAATGGTTAAATCTGCTTAAATTACATTTTTTGCCCGGTTATTTTTGTGTTCTTTTGTTTCTTAACACCATATTCTAATTTCATTTGTCATTGAAAAGTTTACTTGTTTATTAACCCCTTAAGGACAATGGGCGGCCCCTAAACCCATTGGTTAATTCTAAAATGTACACTTTAAAATTTTGCCCTATATACATTTGCACTTTCCCCCATCCCCCCAGCTATTTCGCGTGCAGGCGTCACGGACATTAAACTGTCCCTTTAAGCGTTATAAATTTCTGTTAAAACGGTTAAAAAATACGCAAGCAACTCCTCCGCTGCTACGTTCATTTTAAAAATGCTGACTCCGCAACTTGGTCTGCTACAGCGATCCAAAGTAGTATTTTTTTTTAAAAGTTAATTAGCGACTACATTAGGACCATATCATACGGCATATTATCAGTAATTCATGTTACGGGGTAGAGCCACGCACACACTTGGGAAGGAATCAAGCATGGCCGCAAACCTGAAAGACCTGCGTAAGGACATGAAGTGTCAAATCTGTTATCCAAAATCTGCCAGTTTGTTAAGAAAATAGAATAAAAAAACTTTCAGAAAGACAACGTTGTATTAATACAAGAAAAGAGGCCCTCAGTAGCAAATGTTCCTTAATAAATCTACTGCTGTCTCTGCAACTCAGAGATGTTAATAAATAACCCCATTTGACAGATCACCTTGTGGGTAGATGTTACTGCCACATTTGTTTATTTTTTTGTGTATGGGGAAAGCGGCGACTATTTATTTATTTTTTTGTGCCTATTTCGTTTTCCAAGCGCTAACATTTAACGGAGTAGGAATGAAGGACACAGCTTTTAATGGCTTTGTGCAAAAAAAAAAAAAAAATGAGGTCAACACGATATAAACTTATTAAAGTGCCATAAAACATTTCGTTTCATGCATGGATAATTATGGCAAGGATTATTATACAAATGTCTGCCGGTTTTCTATGCCAATTTACAACTTTAAAACTATAGCGTAAATATTTAATAGCATAATATTTCATGGCATGTTTTTTTGGCCTTTTTTTAGAGATATTAACAGCGATTTCATTATGTTTTATGGCAGGGCTGCACTGGGGATGACACAGTGGCCACTTTATGACCTCTATACAGCAAGGAGAAATATTATTTCATTTTATAAGACTTGGACTTTCATCGTACCTTTTCCAAGCAAGGGTCCATCTTCATCTAGAAATTCATTACATTAATCAATAATTTAAGTTTTAAAAGTAATATTTTTTAAATGCATTGTTTATGTTCCATGAATTAATGTATGGTTTATATTAGGAGACATATCCGCTTAGCTAGTATTGCTGGAGCACAAACTGTTATGCCACGGAAAGTTATTATTTCTTGTTTTATATAGGGGCATCATATTCCGCAGCGCTGTACAATGGGTAAGCAGAGCATAACAAGAAGTATGTAGCTAGTAGAGTACGGGGGTAGGGGAGGTCTGCCCCGGCTGCTACTCGTCAGGGGGGTGTCCGGTGGGCCTGGATGAGTAGATGTCTATGTGGCCCGATGGCCCTGGGCGTGGGAAAAGAGAGTTTCCTCACACAGTGTGCGGGTGCCACAGAGGTAAGCTGAGGGCCTGCGTTAGGCAGACATCCGGCCGCATAGAAATCTGCACTGCTCCAGTGCTGCTCGGCTGGCCCCAGGACCAGAGACATTTGCAAGAGAGGTAAAGGAGTGCGGGAGAGTGAAGGAGTGAATGAATGAATGAATTAGTGAGTGTTTAGGGGCAGAAATGGGACAGGCAGGCTCCTTGGGGGGGAGATGTGGCACAGGCAGACAGGTAAGGAGGCAGAGGTGGCACAGGCAGTTTGCTAAAGGGGCAGAGGTGGTACTGGCAGGTTGCTAAAGGGGCAGAGTTGGCACAGATAGTCTGTTTCAGGGACAGAGTTAGCACGGGCAGGCTGTTCAAGTGGCAGATGTAGCACAGGCAGGCTGTTTCAGGGTCAGAGGTGGCACAAGCAGGCTGCTAAAAGTGCAGCAGTGGCACGGACTGTTTTAGGGGTAACAGTGGCACAGGCAGGCTGTTTTAGGGGCAAAGGCCTAGCACTTCAGTGTCTGGCTTATTGTATAGTGATTGGAGTTATGCTGCACTACTGTCAATGTCTGGCTCAGTATATAGTGATAGGAGGTATGCTGTACCATATCTGTTCAGTAAATGTTATTTATTTAAATGTATTTAATTTATTTATAAGTTAATAATAATTTTTTTCAGATTTTCTATTTTTTTCCAATTGACATACAGTTTAAGAATTTATGAAATAAATATTATTGCCAACATTATTTTTTTTGCGTGCGTGCCACATACAGGATCCGCCCCAATACGCTAGGTACCCCACTGTATATAACACTCCAATTTGACTTAGAGAAACAAGAGGTTAGGATGGACCTGCACAAATAATTTTACAATCTAGAGGATTAACAAAGATAGAGATAAAATACCAAAGAAGGGTATTCCGGAGCTTTAAATAAGAAGTAATTTCTATTTGTGAAACGAGTATAAAATTAATTTTTACAGTGTCATAACAATGAATGTAACCATTACCATCTGTTCAAATATAGCACAGTAACAACACTTGAGTATATGGGAGTATAAATGTAATTTTATTTTACATTCTATATTTTATAAGCCTCATTCTGTAATCCTAAACACACAAGGTAATTTACTAGGACAAAGCGCAACAATTTTAATATGTTGTACTTTAATAAAAAGCCTAATTTAATAACAGAAATTTGGAAATACACGTCTTTCTGAAATTTATTACAAATCTTACAAAAAGTAATGACAAGTATAAGGTTTTGCCTTGTACCTTCCCTATGCCAAAGAGGTAACTTTATATTTATCTAAATAAGAATTCCATGTTTTAAAGTTTAAACCCCCTATAGCTTATTGATGTCAAAACCCCAAGTAGGTCCCTTGACGTCCAGACCATCGTCAGAGATCTCGCCTCATGTTGATGCCATATTTGCTTCTGTAAATGAGAGCAGACCCAGGGGCTTTGCTGTCCGGAAAGTCTGTCCCTTAGCTTGTGGTACCTGGGACAGCTGCCCCTCTTGCCCCATGGAACTTATGGCCCTCACTAACATTAACATGTATGGCAATCTACCAAAGATTTCGTGCACCTCCCGAATGTTTTCCTCTTATGGAGGGACTGTCCCTCTTTTTTATTAGGTCAGAGTGTTCGCTGTGTATGAGTTTGGCAGGGTGATCCACAATCATGAACGGGGCAATAAGGTGCATAGAGGCAGCAGACAATGTGTTTATAAATTAACTTCTGTAAATAAAATACCCAAACCTTGGAACTCTCCGCGTTTGGCCAGAGAACTTTGGGAGAAGGGCAGCTTCTCTGGTTTTCCGGGTACTCATCCAAATCCTATGGGTTGCGGGGTCCTGAAATGCCCCACTACCACGTCTATTTCCCCTTTAAATTGAGGTGTTTCCCGCGATGGAACACCCACTGACCTCACTAGGAACGCCCAGCCACGTCAGCGGGACCACTCACTGACGTGAAATATTTAACAAACTTATATAAAATATTCAGCTCTACCCCTAGCCGTGTCTCAGAGCTATTGGAACGTTGAGGGGTATCAGATAAGACGACATGGACTTAGAAGAGAAGTCATATGTAATAGCAGAATACTTGCATTCTATATAAGAATAATTGGCGCTTAGAGGAATGGCAGCAGATGAAGTCATGAAAGAGCGTAGTGTTTATGTTAAAGGACATTGGGTTAGAGGAAAAAAACAAAATCCGCCATGACCAATGCATGTGGGTTCAGCAGGCCAATGCTGGGTGGAGATCTCCCTGCCGATGCACAAAACTATAAGGTCCTGAAAACATTTATTTTAGTCATCTAAAAAATAGCTATTTATTCGCAAGTGTTACTGCTTTATGTATAGGCATGTGGCCTGTTGGCAAATATTATTTCAGGCATGTATACTGACTGGCCAAATGCGTTTAAGAAGATTTTCCTAACATAATTATCTAAATTACGTCAGATAGAATGTAGCCAGCTGCGCTAAGTTTGATACATTTGCTATCCATTCATAGCTATTTTTTGCCAAATCCTAGAAAAAAACATGTCTGCATAAAATCAACTTCAGAAGTGCACGGGCGCTTCCATAAATCATTTAAGGGTAATTAAAGATTAATTACATTCATTTAATTGTCTTTAGATTTTACTTTGAATGACCCAACCAGGCCTAGACAGGCAAAGAGACAAAATGGGCTGTGGCCGAGTGCCCCATAGTGACTCCCACATATCTTTTAAAGGTATGTTTTTAAACCCATTTTTGTTATTTTGTTACTATAAAAGTATCTCGATCCATTCTGCTACAATAGAGCAGAAAGCCGATAATCAGTACCTTGAGTGTGTATTGGTCTGACGTTGGTCTGACGTTGGATCTTCTCCTGGAGCTTTCATGTATTGAGTCCTATCACCACTAATCATGGGGTGGCAGTTCCAGGGGGCTGGGGGCAGATTGCCCTGTTGTGTAATCAGGCTTCCTGGTGCCCTACTGTCCAAAGGGCCAGTTGTGGAGATCAGAGATCTTAAAACAGGATAATCTGGCTACAAATCTGGTTGGACGTATCAGTCAGGGTTGACATGAAGCACAAATGATTAAACATAGCGCTTCCAAGACCATCAACCCAAGGTAAAAAAAAATAAAATGAAAACTCTGCACTTATTTGCTTCAAAGATTTATTGTGAATAAAATATGCTAACATCTGTGGGGAGGAAAAAATCAAGCTGACAGAAGCTTAATGCGTTTCACGTCTGTATTGGGGCTTATTTAAAGATGTCCCTTGTAACCAGTCCATATACACTATGGAGGACTGTGTCTATCCGTCACAGCCACCATAACAAACTCATTCGGCGTTGTGCCAGGGTATGACGTCATAATACGCCAGTGGGCGCAGGGCACCAGTACATCACGTATAGCTCTGGCTTTCCAAATCCCCAGCACAGCTTTTCTTCTAATCCCTTTACAATCCAACATTGAGCGTATATCAACCTCTCCCAACAGTGGCGTCGGTTGTGGGAATTATATTTTTAAGGTAGCTTCCTTCATAATCCTTGCAGTGAAATAAATCAAAGAGCCAAGGAAGGACATGGCGTTTCTCACATCTCCTGTGATAGAAGGAATAGCGAATGTTATGGAATCCCATGGACTGATTCTTAGTTATTACTCATCCACGGAAACTATTTACAATACAATAGGTTACAAAAATATGTATCCCCATAATTTACTTCTTTGGGTTAATTTGTGCATGCGCCATTCATTAATTTAGAGGTTTCGTCAATTCCGACAGCCTAGGGGAAATTATTCTGCTGAAAGATAATTTTTCCCAAATATTAGTTTTTTTCAGTGAATACATCTATGTATCGACGTATACATTTACCATGGTTAGATAGTTACATATAAAGACATGCATCCATCAAGTTCAGAATTTCCCATATCTGTTAATTTCTGTTGCTGTTGATCCAAAAGAAGCCAACCCCCCCCCCCAGTTTCCTTCTTGACCCCAGAATGGCAGTCAGATCTCTCCTTGGATCAAAAAGCTGTTCCCCCATTATTTAAGAATGATATCCCTGAAAATTATGTTTTTGCTAGTATTCATCCAGTTGCTGTTTAAACCTTAAAGACTTCCAGGTCTCTGCATCTGCAACCTGATGGGATATTTTTATAAACACATTGATGAAATTATAGTTGGATATTCATTTCTATTTTGTCACTGGTTTTCTATAAAAATTTTAATTTTGTAATTTTAATTGTAAAATTGTAATTTTAAAAAAAGAACATCGGGGCAAGAAACTAATATGCTTGTCCTGTCGCCATTTGCCACAGACCTCGGCTTCCGTAAAGTAAAATAATGAATAAGCTAGATGTCTCTAAAACAATTGCACTGAGTAATGTTGATACATTTAGTTATGCTAAAGTCCCCAGTTATTGTCCTAAAATATTATAATGTTTTCAGGCAGCTCCATATTAGCCATTTGAGTGCGTTTTGGTTCTTGGCCCAAACTTCTAGATTGGGCCACACGGACTCTGCATCATATTGCCTGAGATAAACAACAGAATGGCTCAGTCTTAATCATCCGGTTGGACATTCTGACTAATGAAAGGCTGTATAGGAAGGGACTTCATTAGCATTGCCATAAAGCATCAGGTCAGTGTGGTGTTTGAGCTGGTAAAGTCATCCAAAATATCAGATGACTGATAACAATGGTGGCCTCTAGGTTTGCAGATAAAGGGAGTCTATTGGGGCAAAATGGGATAAAACCAGGTTTTCGTCACTGCTTACCTACATTAAATATACAGCGCTGGGGTTTATGCCCAATTTGTTTTCATAGGACTTGCAAAAAAAAAAGCTCCAGTGCTCTTTTCTCCGTAATCCCTACTCATTTTGGTAGCTTGAAGTAACAAATACAGTGCTAGATGTGCATGGATGTGGGGCAGACCCATAATTCGGGCAAACGGAGGTCACCAAGGTCATTGTCACCAAGGTGCTCAAGTGCTCCCCTCAACTTGCAGCACCTGGAGAAGCTGCATCTCTTGCCCCATTGAAGTTCCATCTGTAATGAGAAGAGTCCTGCTAGACCCCATCGGAACCGAGGGCCAGGGAAACAAACCAAATGTATGGAGAAGATTCTGATTAACCCCTTATGCGTAACAACCCTGTCAATTGTAAAGCAGCGTTCATATGCATTAACGCTTATATAAGAGCTGGAGTGTCCATTGCCTCTAAGCTTCTCACACTATGAACCGTTTAAATATTTTTTAATACTGGGTGCTTTTTCTCCATAAACGAAAAAAAAAAACTCCTGGCTTGGCAGTGAAAAAATAAACATGCAATTATGATCGCCCAACAGAATAAGTAACATAGAATATGATTTCAATTTTAGAACTCAATTTTATATAAATGCAGTTTGCCAGTTAAGTGGAATGCTTGCGTAAAAAAAAATCTTTTGATTAATGAGTATTAATTCAGGAACCTTTTTAATTAGGGTTGTTAATTATGAAGTGCAGAATTTGTGTATAAATAAACCAAGGTAAGTAGTGTGGTAACAGGACAGGGATGTCACCCTCATGGGGCATGAAATCCCGGGCAGAAATAATTCTTGGCTGGGCCATAACATAGGCTTGACCCAGGGCCGCACCCCTGTTACCCCCTACAATTTATTTACTTCCCCACCCGCCGTCTGCCATGCTGAGTGCTGGGATATGATGTCATATCCCAGTGTGATGCATGTGCTGCGCGGAGGAAGGTTGCTATGGAGGCTGTGCCGGTTGGGCAAAGTGCTCAATGGTGTATTTGGGCCAGCTACAATGGAGATTTTTGATCTCCCCAACTGGCCCAAGCGTAGGTAGCATGCAAGGGAGCCTGATCGGCCCCCTGGAGCTGCCTCGTCCACCTAGGCGAGAATTCACATCCCGGGAATCATATTCACTTGTGTATTTGGTATGCTTATTTTAGAACTAAAGTTACAGGAAAATATTACATACAGAGCATATTAATTTGTATAAAGTTTGTAAAATACGCTCACTGTGGGTGTCCTAAATTGGGAAAAACATATTATATGTGAGGTTTTACATTAGGTAGCCTAGAGCTTTCCGTGGAGTTTTAGTTGATGTTATTTTCCTTGTAAAACCACTTGATTAGAGCGCTAAGCCCGATGAGTGCCGCTAATCCTTCATCAGTTTTGTAGAGCTGGAAAAAAGTGAGATTTTTCTTTTTCTTACTGCAAATATCACACATTTTTCCCCTTTTCGTGGTAACTCGTGAGGAATCACCAAAGCTTATAAAAGTACGAATATCCACCCAGTGACTTTAAGACAAACGCGACAGCTCTGTAAATTTCATGACACACAAAGCCTCAGACATTGTGGGCAGAAACACAGCTTTTTCTGTGAAGGTTTCTGCTTGGTGGAAAGTGACATTTTCCACCATATTTCGAATAGGGGTTGAGAATATTTTCTGACCTATACAGTTTTGTTCTTGCCCTCTGCAGTTTGTATCGTACCCCACATTTAGTCCATATTTGTGGTGGTTTCTAAAAGCTTGTAAGTCCATAGAAGTACAAGGGAACCTCGTGTAGTTTAGTTGGGCAAATAAGGCCTCATTAGGGCCAAGTCAAATTTCTCCAATGCTTACGTGGAAGAAAAAACATTTGCCCAGGGAACCTTAATGGTGGAGTGGCCCTTCCACCAAAGATTTCCTTGGCGGTACTAAATGTACTAAGATAGTACACGGTCATCTAGTCATCAAAACAGTCTTCTCTCCAGAGATAACGCTCCTGTATATTCCACACATGCACAGGTCCGTCACCGGCCATCTGGACCAAAGGCCAAAAGTGTGCAGCCAGCAGCTGGATGGGCCCGGCCGCACACTACGAGGGCATAAAAATGGAGCATGTGGCTGAGCATATCCACCCGTCGGCCATGCTTATGTCATCAGTTGGCCGCCGGCCTTAAAGTGCCAGGGCCACCTCATCATGGCCAGTCCTCTCCCAGTGGGACACAGGCAGTGCTTTATTAAATTTAGATTGGAGAGGCCTATCTCACTTTATTAAATAGTAACATGAAATTTCTCTGAGTGTACCGAAAAACTATTTTAGTAAATTTTGCCCTTAAAAGGAAAGGTCCAGAGGAAATGACATTTTAGAAACATCTTTCTTCGGTTTAATGAATGTGTCACTTGGTAACCTGTGGGGATTTCAGCAACTTTATTTATAAGAACAGCAGTGAACGAGCTTAAAGAGGGTTGGTACACTTGACATGAAGGCTCCGATTCTACACAGAGAATATGTTTTTCTACATAGAGAAAAAAAAAACACATTGACCCTACAGATCCTTAAGAAATCGGGGCTTTGCACAGCAAGGCGGGAGCCGTATTGATGTAAAAACCATGTCTGCCAAAACAAATCCGCCGCTGAGCCATGAATATGTTATGTTACAAGCCAGTCTCTACAATGACAGCTAAGAACAATCTTGACTGGAAGCCAAAAATACTTCTTCTGAGATTTCTCTTAAGGTTTTTGGTGGAAGAACCACAGCACCTCCAGACTTGTTTATATATACAGTATATGTGACTTTATACACATCTGACTCACCTTTACATCGCCTCCCCGTCTGTTTCTGTGTATATTACGCGTAATGCTATCTACCCACCGTACGTCGGAATATGGTAATGTCTAAATGTTATAAATAAACACAATATTATGAATAAGTAATATTTTGAGCATTTTGAGAAAGTATGTATGTATAGGAAAAACGGCATCATATTTTTAGTACACATTGTATTCCCCTATTCAATAATAACCCCTAATAACTTGGAGATCTGAAAGCCAACCTGTGACATTCGTCCCTCTATGACGGGGCGTCCTACCTACGGCCCTCCATCTGCTACAGGACTACATCTCCCATAATGCTCTTTCAGCTAAGGGGCTGGCTGAGGAGGGTGGGAGATGTAGTCCTGCAGCAGCTGGAAGGCCACAGGTTGGACGCCCCTGCTCTATGACAAGATCACTGGAAGTCTATGGTGTCTATGGTGTCCATCACAAAGTCTTTAGGTGCCTGCCTGTAGATGAGGGTGAGCAGCAATTGGGTAGGGTTGCCATATTGTCCATTTAAAAGTCGGCATATTTTATATGCTGCAAGAGAATGTTTAACAACTCTCATTCCGTAGAATTTAACACATTTAATTAATTATTCCGAATGAATCCCAAATCTCTGGACAAAGAATCTTTTGGAGCTTGCAGTTCATAGGTTTCTGGTTTGAATTAAGCAAGATGGCTTTGAAAGTCCAACTCCTTTGGAAGCCTCTACTGCTTAGCTATAATTACATGACTAGGAACAGCGAGGCATGACCTCATCGCTTTCTTTTATCTAGAGTACGGCTGATTCGTAGTTTCTCCTTACCATGAGAGAAGTAATTTGTACTCCCGATTCTCAGGTTCTGCATGATATACTCCGCTCTGTTAAGTTATCTCTACCCTAGCGTTAAGTTGCTGATTGTTGTTGGTTGGATCCGCCAGCCTTTGTGATCTGGCTCAGGAGAGAGAAGAGAAGCTTAGCCAGCAAGTTGATTAGATAATGCTAGTTGTGCCACCGTTTGCCACGGATCTCATCAGCTTCTCTAAGGTGAACTTTAAAACCAAGTATCTCCAAAACAGTTAGGAGGCAAAGGGTACATTTTGGTAAATGAGTTCAGTTCTGCTAAAAGCATTGACAGCTCCCGTTTAATAAGCATGTTGGTGGTTATAGTCATAAATAATACTGCAATTCAAGCTCTAAGTAACATTTCCGCCCAACGAAATAATATCGCCATGCTGCGAACTCATATCCAAATGCAAATTCCCCAATAAGCTAATATTAGACATGTAAAAGGCATTTGAAATCGCCGCACAGGCTGCTCTAGCGAAATATGTCATTATATCTGAACAATAACACTTTGCACGTTTCAGTACATAATCCCCGTTCAGATTAAAACTAATGTGAATGGGATGTTGGAAAACCCTTAATGGGCCATTAACTCCAGACAAGCCGACAGGCTTAACTCTTTTTCATAGTTCTGCCATATAAACCATATGTTATTGTGTGCTTTATCATGACAACCCCTTTCACTAATGCAATTTTTATATATATACGGCGTATTTAGAATGTAACGCTCTGCTCCATTCCAAAGCAGCAAGCGAGTATCGGAACCATTTCACTTTCCGCTTTCATAAATTCAGGGCGGTTATATTGATTTGGCTTTTTTGGTGAGCGTTTTTCCAGAATACCGTCAATTTACAGTCTTATATTATTAATCCACCATTGTAAAAAGCAGAATGAAATATCGCTTTAGGAGCAAATATATACTGTTTTTATATTTAGGATTTGTAATTGGTAATGGGGAACCTGCTACCTACATTGTGCTTTGTTAACGTTTTTAACGGAAATGTTTCTGACATTTCAAGATATTTTTAATGTGAAACATACATACAGTATATGTACGAATTAGAAAAAACATAGCTACTTATATTGCCCTCTGCTACAACCCCCATAAGGCTGAAATAAAGCCTTTAAAGGGTTACATTTTTCCTATCACTCAGAAAGGTATTAGGCAGCATGCTCGATTTTCCGTGCATGCGCACAATCATTGAGAGCTCACGTTCACGCTACTCTGCTAGAAAGGTAGACGGCATGGAAGTGTCGACGTCGTACATCGGAAGATGCAGAAATAATACAACGAAAGCAAGGACATTTTTTTATTCTTTCATTGGCAAAAGATAGTTGAATGCGAACATATGGCTCAGCCTCTGGAATACGCTCAACAGCTGGGACTTAATGGGTTAAAGATAATTTAGTCATACTTAAAATTGTGTGCAATCCATCATTTAAGTGTTTTTTTTTTTTGTGATATTCAGTTCCAGCACTAGTTAAATATCTGAAAACAATCAGACGTTTGCTTGCATCACACTTCGGAAAGGCTTTGATTATAAATCAAGCTTAAAATGGATTTCGCAGAAAATAAACACAATACATCCATATAATTTGAGATTTGTTGGGGGGAGAGAAAAAGTATAAATAATGCATCGCATCAGAATTCCTTTCGACCAACTCATGGAGTCTTTAGACTCTGGTGAAGGAGGTACCTGTTGGAGTAATAATCAGAAGTAGGGATAATTAAGTAGCCCTGGAGCTTTAAGGCCGGCAGCCAACAAAATGTAATTTTAGGTCATTTTTTATTGTCTTTATTTAAGATGTTGGTGGGGAATAAGAAGTATTAAGTGGAGAAGGATAATAAAGGGTGGATGAGCGTATTGATAGGGTAGATATATGGTTCCATGTAAATGCCTACCTGGTTTAAAGGGGGGTTTTAATGTGTTGGGTTGTGTATTACAGACCTGCTTAGCCCAGGGTATTGGGAGGATCTTGGGTGGATGGCCTGAGTCTTTACACAGTCCGCTAGGAGACTGCTAGGAGGAAAAAGGAATTACCCCAGCAGGCGAGGCAGAATTTGGGGAAAAGCAGGGAGGAAGCGGGCAACTAGGCAGGAGCACAGGGACTGGGCACCACCAGTCCGGACAGACAGGAGGATGGTGTACTCAGGAGGTGAGGAGGCATAGATACTGCGTGTGGGTACAGGGGCAGTAAATGGAAAAGTAGAGGACTTAAACAGACTCTTTACCTGGATGTGGGGATATCCAGATAAAAGAGGGCACCTTAAATAAAGGAATGCCCTTAAAAAGGGCGCCTAGGCTTAAATTGCCACAAAAGTGTGAATGCCTACTGCTAGGGCTCCACATGTACAGGGTGCACACTGTCAGAATGCTGGTGGTTTAAACAATCACAAAATTATTTTGTTTTTACACAAATATTGGTATTAAATGGACTCTGTTGTGCTGCAAGGGAGAGTGGGAATGGAATGGAAATACATCCCTGGAGATATTGATTGAAGTGGATTCTAGCCACATGTTTCATGGTGCCATTAATATATCTGTGTCAACCTACCTCCTATATAGGTATTAATGCCTATGATCACTAGGCCTTTGGCAGATGTTCCTGGAGGCGGCAGGCTGCTTAAGTGGGGAAGCAGATTGCCCCTCGATCAACCAGTTGGAGAGATCAGAGGTAACGAACCCCTATGCACTATGGAGGATAATGCCTCTGTAGTGAACTTACGCCATATGTCCTTAAAAAAAAGCACACTGGGAAATGATGTCATACCCCAGCATAGAGTGCAGTGGCTATGGAGGTAAGTAGCTTAGGGCAGTTGAGGTGCTGCCCAGGGTCAAGCCTAGGGCAATGCCCCTAGCCAAGATATATCATTGTCCATCTCCCACCATCTACAAAAAAAACATATGGAAAAAACGCTCCGGTCTTTACAGTACAAAGGGTTAATGGAATACAATGATACTGTTGATGAAGGTATGCCTCAATGTTTGTGTTTATATTGCAGTGAGTGGATACGTGTTTATGTGTTGAAAATGGCAAGACTCTTGACGTGAGATATGTTTTCCGTGGTAGCGGTTATTAGTAGCAATGACAGACTAATTGACCCTCACGGCTTCCAGGTGTGTGGCACACTCTGGGGTCAAGAGGAGCGCAGGGATCCCACATGTATTCAATCAGCATTAGAAAAAGATTCCAACGCCCCAAATCGTAGCCACTTAAGTAAACTCAACGAAAACATTTTGCCGAGATGGGTCATACAAGATGACACAAACGTTGTTTCTTTAAGCATGTGATAATTGGCAAATTAAAAATATGTTTTTGTTACATAAAAGGTATAAACCAAGAACACTTTGGGAGGACGACCACCTGCAACCACACGCTATGGCTTTATGTATCCAGTGTTCCCACTGAGAACTTCGGGATAGAAACGGTTAAAAGAGAGCAGTTTATGGGAAAATTGGTACAGATGGAACATCTATTTTATGTAGAATGTGTTTGTATAGCAATCCATATTAACATTTTCCGACAACAAACATTTCAATTTAGAGGACCACACAGCTCAACAGAGAAAAAAGAAAATGTTCTGAACGCCTTGTACCGTTACCAGCTACATATATATTTAAAATTAAAAAGATAGCTGGCACCAACAACTTGTGGATATTCTCAATATCAACTGGGAGAGGAGGGTATTGAGATGGATAGGACAGGGACAAAGGGGTATTTTTAGAACATGCAGGGGGGTAGGAATAATTTCACATTTTTTTCTGACCCACACATGTGCAGAAGTTGGGAGGTGAAGTCCATTCAACTTCAAGCCCTCCTTCCCCGGGTCAGTTTCTTCATTATCTGGGTTGGGGAGTAGTGTTTGGTAATGCCCACTCCCATCAAGTTTCCACCTACCCCCGAATTCCTACCCACAAGAGGTTACCTGGGGCTAGCCCTGTCCCGGGAGAGGAAGAGCTCTGGGGTTCCAACCCAAGGAAGTTCCCAGGTATACCAGAAAGCCTTACGAGAACTTAGATAGGTGGGACATCTTGAAGAACCAGTTCCGCTCTTCTTGCCGGAGAAACTTGTCAGGTCTGGCCCTTCACAATGCATAATTAATTCTATAAGATGAAACCACAACTCTCCCTGCTTTACTGAATAGACCCCATTATAGAAAGTCAGAAGAATCCCCTGACCTCACGGTCATAGCCCTGACCTTCTGATGGCCTTCAGAGTTTTGGACACTTTGAACTTCTTCAACAAATCCTGGTTTTAATGGCGTCTCATCCACACTCTGTGCAAACAAAGCTCTCAATATACGCTCCTGCAGGGAAATGTCATTAGGATCTGTCAGTGTCACCTCACCTAAGACTTCAGGGTTTCCATAGCGCTCTTATCTGTTCATATTTACTGTCTCTGCCATTTAGGTTGTTATCTGATAAGTAGATGCAAAAGCGATTATCCTGCTCAAACATTTAATTTCGCTAAAGTTGCCCTGCGTCCTGCACCAAACATGAATATGTGATCTGTATATTACCCTGTGCTCTTTTCCCAATCAATGCGTTTAGACATGTGCTATTAACATCTTAATGAATCTCTCGCTAATATTCTGACACCAGCCTGTCAGACCTCACCAAGGCGATGGCAGGAAGACTTTACGGAATACTGAGAATCGCTTAAATTCAGGATAGAACCCCGTGAATCCCTTACGTTCTAATGAATTCACACCCATGAGCGAAGATTACTTGACACCGAGCTAAACAGTTCAGGTAGAGCCGGGACGTACGCTGACAATTTACAATGTGTCCTACAAGACAGACAACGCTTCGGTGCCGGTGACACGGCGTGGACATTGTTTGTAGAGAGCTTTTCTACGGCTTACAGCCAATTCTGTTTCGAGTTGCTGAAGGTTTTTAAGTCGTCTGAATCCCTTTGTACTGAAACATCAAAAAAGTATTGAAAATTATTAAAAGCCTGCCTAATAACTAGTGCAGGACTCATACGAGAAGAAAGGGTTGACCGATACCTATTTTTGGCCATAGGTTCAACAATGTGTCCCTAGACTAGTAAATTTATGCAGATGGGGGCATGGGCGTAGGAACCGGGGGGGACAGATCTCCCCCCCCCC